>JAHZNG010000900.1:0-15409 GCA_027744375.1 Orchesellides sinensis
TACATGCACGCACTCTGATTTCTATCATTTTATCTCTCTGCAAAAGTAAACTCCGTCAATTACATCATTGCATATGAAACAATGCATCCTGCAATAATTGAAAGTAATACAGATGCCATGCTACAATTACAACTTGAGCTTCTTTCAGTTAAATATTTTGCACATTTAGCTTTTCCACAGTGGACAAAGCAATTAAGAGTAAAAACGTTGAATTGCAATAAATACTTAAATTCAATTACTTTGCTAGTCACGCCATTATTATTATCTTCTTGTCGCAAGTACATGACAGATTCTTCTTGGATTAGCCAGCAACCGAGCTTTCAACTCTTCTCCTTCTACTCAATTCTACCATTGTCAGACTTATGTACTTGCTGAATGACTCGATGTTTTTAGATGTTGCCGTGAATATGATATGTCTTCTGATTTTTTGCTTCTCCTGTCTTGTCAAACCATAAATCATTTTTGTTTTGTTATGCAATCCTTAAACATAAAGTAAAACTAGGATTTCATGACAAAAGTTGGGGATGTGCGAAATGCTGTTTTTAAAATGCAATGGGTAGTACCATGATGTATACCATGATAGTTAGAGTCTATGTACAATTACTTCTCCATTTAAAAACCTCACTAGCGATTACACTCCAAGTAGTAAATGGTTTTCAAAACAAGCCCACACATACGAGAAGTTATTTTTGACGCCAGTAACGTACTGGCATATATTATTTCATTGTGCTTGGCTCAGTAAACCTATATTTTTCCATTGTTAAGAACTCACTTTAGATAACTAAAGAACAGTTGAGGACATTGTTCTTGAGTGTGGCACAAAGACATCATGCACATCATAAACAGTAAGCTTTCTAATAAATTACGCAACACCTCGGGGTAACGGTCCACAATAAATTTCACCACGTTAACATTCATTACATAGTGATTTTGAATGCATTACAATCACAAGTGCTAACTTAAGCTAAATGTGATGGTCAACACAGGGAAGAATGAATTCAGGCCAGGTACAATCTTGTTACTTCTAATTATTCAAACGTGCCTGTGCGTATGGCCATTTTTTTGTTTCACTTTCTGTGTACCCGGAGGCGATAATGAGGTGTCTTTGTTCCACACGGATTTAAATGAATAAAGGAAATGGACAACGCCATAATGCAGTTGGTTTTTTATGGTGCTCATTTATTTACATTTTATTATGGTAACTCTGAACTTTCCCAGCTTTATATCAACATGACCTGCCCGCAAAATGTACACAGTTTAACATATACATTATATGTACAAACAATGAAGCACGTAGAGCATCAAGTGCATAATATTTTAAATTACTTTAATGGTATTTAAATTATATCTTTCCTTTCACAAGTGTGTTTGATGTTTTAAAAATTGAATAACAATCTGATGGAATACTTATACGTAAGTCAATGAGCGATATAAAATTGTTTATCCGTTAACAATATTATAAACAAGGGTATATATTAATGATTCCAAAATCATGTACTAAAATTTGATAGTTTCAATAAGTATGAAATTAGGTATAAAATCATTATTTCAAGCTTCTATCCATTTTACAAAATATAAAAAAATGGTTAGGAACTGAGCAGTCATCGGTGTAAATGTAATCTCTGTATAGCTATGCTGATGGTATTGCCAACGATTCAGAATATTGTTTATCATTACTGAAGACTCGGAATTACTGTTGTTGTTGTTGAGCTGGTTGATGGCCTGGCACGATTGGTTGAAATCTGGGCTTAGAAAACTGTTTTTGAGTCTGTCTCTGTGGTCGGCCACCTCGTTCCTGGAGTGGAGGGAGGATGGGTCCACTGAGAGGTGAGTATGGCTTATCGTTGGGGAAGTGAACAACGGTCTTATCAACGGGCTCGTATTGCAAGCTGACACTTGGCTCTCCAGCGGTTGATGGTGGCACATCAACTTGGGCATCGTAGGTCTGTTCTGGTTTCTTAAGCAAGACATTAATCTTGGGTCCTTGTCCAGGAGTAGCTTTGAATCCAGCCTTGATGAGCTCTTCGATTTTGTAGTTAGGAACTTCAATATCCAAGATTTGGGATTGACCTCCGTTACTCTGGAGCCAGAGAATGTGTTCAGACCTGAGAGAAATTGCATCTTTGTTCACACCCTCACAGACAAACTTGTAGCGACCAGGAGAAACTTCCTGCCGTTGGCATTCCACGTTCAAGTTGCCCCCACTGCCTCCTCCAGATGCTCCGAAAGATCCTGGTCGGCTAGCATAGGATTCTCCAAAGCTTGCTCCAGCTCCGGCTAGCTCTCCTTGGTTATTTCCGTTACAGCAGCTAGATGAAGCACCTCCGCTGCTGCTGGAACCATATGAGTATCCACCTTGTGGGTGTGGGAGCCCAGCAATGAGAAGGGCACTGTCCACCACCAGGAACAAAATCTACAGAATAAAATATGTAATAAAAATACAAATTGGAAACATTTGAAACACGACTGATATGCAATTTACACAGCTATTTGAGCTACTCACCGCAAATCGGTTCATGATTGAGTAAATGTTTTTATTAACGTCCTTGACTGTTTCAATTAGAAATTACGAGAGACTAGAGAAATCCCACTCCAAAAATTTAAAGAAACTAAAACTCGAAAGCACCCTGGCTTTCGGAAATAGGCTGATTACTTAACTTCTTCCTTAATGTAATTATTCTCACTCAGCCGACGCCAAGTTTTTAGTGTGTCAGGAGGAGTGGAGTTGTATTGAAAATGTTGGAATTTTACAACCTTTCGCCCGCTTATAAAGCATTGCGTTGTTCATGATTTGTCCTTCGCTGCAGACATATTGTTCCTAGCTATTCCCTTCAAAATCATCCCAGTGATAAAACGAAAATAATAAGTGATATAACGATTATTTAACAACATCATGACATGACACACATATTATTTTCCCATGTTATGACGGTGACGATGATGATGATGAGAGGACAGCTTGTGATTAAGTATTTAGCAATGCACAACTTCATCATCATCATTAAAAGAGTATGCAAAGCATAAGTTAAGCATGGCTAAAACGATATGTTTGGATTTAAGACTGCCTTGTGTATTATTCCCTGTCCTCTGCGCATTAACCCTATCTTTTTTATCCACCCTGTAAAAATATTCAGTTAGAAGGAGTAATGCATTCATCATATATTGTATGACGATGAACCTTCCATAACTTGTCATAAAAGAATGACTTCTACTTCTACCACTATGTGATAGAAATCAAGCATATCATTCCTTCTAATCCTTAGTCCATACATAATATGTATTTTGCCTACTTTTTATAAGTAACAACGGTGCTAAAGGGAATAGTCTGCATTATGAATATACTTAGGTGCGTAAATAAAGATGAGCAAATAGTATCCTTGCCAGGTTCTTATCGTTTACACGTCTCTCATTCGTCGTCATCCTCACATTGCATTTCACTTTCGTTTTCTGTTTAAGTCTTCTTCTGACCATTAAACCACCGCTGTATTTTTAAATTATTAGGCTGACGGGGTGTGAGTGAGTGTGTTACTTTTAGAGTACACCTTCATATATATCGTTTGAAATAATAAACTTCTTAAAAAATAATTTAGCCTTTCAGTATCACAACTCAACTCACTTTCTTAGAATTGAAAAGGTACCTATTTATATTATGGCATAGATGCTCACATGTGCTTTTACATATAGCTACAGGTGCGTAAAAAGAAAATGGGGGTACACATAGGTACAGTCGACTAATATGACCAAATTTTTGCACCACGAAGACTGCTTTTGCAATTGCAAGGATTTCTGCCACTGTTTTGTGTGAATAAGTGCACCATGGACAGCTCAACTTATTAATTACTGATGTCCTCTTCAAGCATGAAGGAACGGTTAGCACATACGAATCCTCAGTAATTATTTCCCTTTTGTGATTTAAATTCTTATTCTAGTTCAAGAATGGTGGACCAAGTTTACACGTTTAATTATTAATGATTAAAAAGACAACAAATATGTTAAGCACACTTGATTTGATTTTAGCTGTCAAAAGTACTCATGACATTTGTATTTATTCCATTACATGTGAGTTTTCTTTGCATAATATTATGTATATAGTTCAATAGCTCATTTATGCAAGCCATAAAATTAAGATGTTTTAAAAGTTCAGAATTTAAGCTGTACATCACAGGGAACCACGATGAAGATGAAGCCATTACAACAACTCAAGTCATTTATCTGCATATGTAACTTTTTGTACGTAAAAAGCAAGTAAAAACGCAGCGATTCTCAGATAAAAACGGAGCCGTTAAAACTGAATGACTCAGAAAGAAAAATCATTATTCAGAAAACCTTAATTCATTCATTGTGCAAAAGCATAATTTTATTTTAAAAAATAAAAAAGAACATGCTGTGGCACCGTATCCCATCCCATTTCAGAGGCGGTATTATCAGCTCATCTCTAATCATATGCCCATTAAAACGCACTTTAACATCCCATTGTCTCATCTCATCTCAGATTCCTTTAAAATGTACGAGATATTAATAATGCTAGAGGACGTATTAAATTGAGCACACTTAAACTTTTTTTTCTTTCTGTCTCTTTCTTAGTTCATTTTTCTTCAAATATATTTCTACAAGCATAAAGCCAACAATCCTTTCCATTTTTATATTCGTTTTTAAATAATTATAAATGTACAGACTATTAAAAAACGGCAAGTATTATAGTTGCATTAGAAAAACATTCTCTCTAAAGCGTCATCATGCAAAACCTAAGTTCACACTCTGTGTTGCTCAGGCTCATATAACAAAGACGTAATGAGCAGAAAAGCCATTAGATAGCAAAAAACCAAGATAATACAGAAAAATTTAGGGATCTTTTTCCGTTCCACTCTCACACAAAACTGTGATGTAATACACACATCCAGTTGGTTACTTATACCTTACAACCACGCTTTTGCTCCCTCTCAAGCAATAAATAAAATCGTGAATCCTCTGAGAGTAGTGAGCAGAGAATTAAAAAGTTAAAATTCATAATACTAATGAAGATGTAAGAGCAAGATAATACTTTTCTTTTTTTTAGGTATGTGCCAATGCTTTCCTAAAATCGTATATTACACCAAAATATCTCTGACGACATTCTTACTAAAGACCCTATAAGTATGAACTTTTCCAAGTATCTTTTTACTTGTTTAGGATGGGAAGGCAAAAAACAACAGAATGGGATCGGATTCAACTGTAAGCAAAAAGATATGAATAAATGTTACATTTAAACCACTAAAACGGTCCTAAACTTTTTCACTTCTTTTTCTCCTTCTGGCTGAATAATTCTTCTCACATTTTAAACCTATGTTAGGAAAAGTCCTCCTAAATAAGTAAATTGAGGAGGAGCCGCACAGGACACGTATAATGTCTCATTTTATAAAAACCTTGAAAAGGGAAAGTTGAGACCTTCAGGTTGGATTTTTTCCTCCAAGTATACTTTGCCTTCTTATTTCTTCCTTCTCTTGTGGTCCATAATTTTATCCACGATACGATACTTAATAAGGATACGATGGGAAATGATCCGGCATGAAATGATATACCAAAGAATATGAGATAGCACAAAAGCAGTACTAAAATAACGGCAAAAAATTACATTAAAAAGATGGATCTTTAATAGCATCCTACAAGAAAAGATATCGCTTTCATGCAAGCAAACACTCTCTGCAATTACACTCTTAAAATTCTGGCTGAATAATTCTTCTCACATTTTAAACCTATGTTAGGAAAAGTCCTCCTAAATAAGTAAATTGAGGAGGAGCCGCTCAGGACACGTATAATGTCTCATTTTATAAAAACCTTGAAAAGAGAAAGTTGAGACCTTCAGGTTGGATTTTTTCCTCCAAGTATACTTTGCTTTCTTATTTCTTCCTTCTCTTGTGGTCCATAATTTTATCCGCGATACGATACTTAATAAGGATACGATGGGAAATGATCCGGTATGAAATGATATAGCAAGAGAATATGAGATAGCACAAAAGCAGTACTAAAATAACGGCAAAAAATTACATTAAACAGATGGATCTTTAATAGCATCCTACAAGAAAAGATATCGCTTTCATGCAAGCAAACACTCTCTGCAATTACACTCTTAAATATATTAGGCCCCTTATAAGAATGTATAGAGATGATGGTGATGATGATCAAGATTATTATATATATTGTGGCAATCTAATAATAGTAAGAAATCATACATATGTGATGCGTTATGCGGGTTTTGAAGATAACATGAGAATAGCCCAAACTACCCTTACTTCTTAGTAGTGAATTGGACATCGTATGATAGATATTCTTATATAATCGCACACACATGGTGAATATGGATGATGATGGCATTTCATANGATAACATGAGAATAGCCCAAACTACCCTTACTTCTTAGTAGTGAATTGGACATCGTATGATAGATATTCTTATATAATCGCACACACATGGTGAATATGGATGATGATGGCATTTCATATGAGTAACGTGTGCGGTAGGTTTACAGTTTACGATGATATATAATAGCTATATCCATAAGACAAACCGAGCAAGGAATAAGATAGCAGTAAATATAGAGGGATGCGGAAAGTAATATTATGCATACCTCCCTCTCCTCCACAACCAGATTGTTCCCATGAAAAAGGCAGAGGAGAAAGGAAAAAGCGGTGAAAAGAAGAACGCAAGGCAAGTGCAATATTTCATTATATATAGATTGTCTAATCCTTTTTGAGATTTTGGAAACTCGACCGGAGAAGTCTTTATACATTACCTAACATTATTGCTTTGCTGATACACTCCAACCAAACCAAAATATACAAGAGTAACGTGAGCTGTAAAAAAGGAAAAACACTGGGTATAAACTTCTAAATATAGGTTTCTACAGACTTGTATTTGAAAAAACCAAAGAGTCATGTGTACAATGAACTGTACAGTGCATTCTTTAAGAGAGATGTGATCCGCCTTAGTAGCAGTGGTAGAAATAGAAGAAGTACTTGAAATGACAGAATTATGACTCGCAACTTTTTTTCGAAGGGGAAAACGCTTTACAAAGACTTATCTGTATAAAATATGACACACTCTTCATGAATCTTATTAAGATAGCAACCAGCCAGACTACTTTAGTCACTTTTGCTCCTCTTACAACAACCACTGCTGCTTTTTTTTTGCTACAATGATTTCTGATGTTTTCATTCTAGGAGTTTTTTTAGTATACATATTGCTACTGGGATGTAGGATATTAGGACGTGCTTACTTTAGTTCATAAATATAAGCACTTTTTCCCTTATACTTTCATTCCATAGTTTTTATTTCATCTCTTTCACATCCACCAGTGGAATATATGAAGGTTTTGTGTGTAGGGAAAGCCAGGAGCAAGATTTTTTTCTAGGTTCGTGGTGGTTTTAGGTTACTTATGCCTAATAACAATGATAATAAGTTTGTGTTACATTAATTCTCACTTACTTATAGGTGGTGTTGGCTAGATTTAAAGAAAAAATGTCTTCGCATGTTTCTTACACAGCTCTGACACTTTCAGCTTTCACGTTTTCGCCCGCAGATACCCTTGTTGCTGGTGAAAATTTACTAGGCATCAAGTACGGAGAAAAAATCTGAGATTTTTGTAGAAGGCGACAGCAACATGGAAACTTGACGCATAACTCTTACTCCAAAGGAACGTTACCAAAGACCGCCACATACTATCTCGTAGGTTCAAATTTTTGCTCTTTTGATTCATCATTTTTATATGCATGATGATGAGAATAGAATGTTTACTTTCTCCTCTAATATTATTATCACAAAACATATTATATTGTGCATGATGGTATTTACATTCTTATATCTCTTCCATGCTTTCGCCTGTTAGGGATGGGTGAAGAGAAAGCCGGCTAAACTCTTGAAGCAGAGCTCGCCGTGCTCAAGATAAAGTCAAATCGGACCAAAAATTATTGCTTCAATGGAAATAAGCGAGAAAAAAACCTTTTGCCTGCCTTACTACTTCTCCCTTTTACTTACACATTTTTCTTGCGTCTCTTCTGTCTCTCTCTGCACCCAAATAATAGACTGTTGCCGTGAAGCGTGTATTAAATAAACCGTTTCTTCTGCATTATTTTCCTGTTGATATATTGTTCGAGTATTACGGCTTATTATTATTACAAGTAAGGGCAATCCACCAAAATATTCCAGTAAGCAACACCAGAGCCCCGTCTACCTTAACTCGTATATAAGTTTCCCCTGAGCTAGCTAAACTGTGAGAAGGAAATTGTAAATGACGGTGATGGCACCGTTTTCTATAATATATCGCTTAAGAATTTCCTTTTCTTAGGAAACTCTCCTTTCATCAAGCTCTACTCATCATATGCATTCATTCAACTCCTTGCTTGACTTTTCATAGTTCATCTTCATCCACTGGAGAAAATTCCATGTTGGGACATGAACCTATTAACAACTCATATACTCTAAAATATATCTATACCATTTCATATAATAACACTTCTTTCTGTTGAATTTCTTAAAGCTTGATACTTTTCCCCAAAAAAAGAAAAAATACGTGCTATTTTCTTTTTTCATCATCATCTCACTATCAGCCCTCCATTATACCGTATTATTATTATGATTATGTAGAAAACGCTTCATTTTTTCCAGCTTACTGCATGGCACTGGTTTCGGTGCATGCCCTCTCATCGTTGATACATGGAAGCCAAGCCAGGCTAAACTTGTGTGAGATGAGTGGAGCTAGATTGTTGTAGGCCAACTTAAGTCAGACTACATCATTTCCGCAGTGAAAAAATCCTAATTGAATTGCTTTCTGGGATTCCACTTTCATCGTTTAAAAATATGAGAAAAAAGCATGCCTACCTTACACGGATATACATATATAGAATATAAAACAACTTAACCATGTTATCAGCAAATTTGCTACTAGTGCAGCAAGCGCTTTAGTAGAGTAGAACTGTAGTCTTAAAACCGTTACTTCAGTAATGTTACTTTTTCCACGAATGCCAATTTACTCAAAAAGGATTTTGGGAGAGAACTAATATTTTTTAGTTTATCAAACCTTAACCTGCTATTCCATTTGCTGTATGCTGTTATTCTCATTTAAAGACATGAAAACTACTTATATGAATCCTTGAAGAGATTCACTTTCCGCTTCACGATAGTGATATAATCACACAATCGCAGGGTGCTGCTGCTTCCATAATATTAAGACTTCGGCTGTCCTACTAATATACCCGTTACTGGCTCAATTTTCTCGAGTTCCCTCCATTTACGGTTTTTTCCACGATTAGTTTTGTATTTTGGAATTGAGAGATTCATCCATAAAGTGAGAATGAGTTTTATCGATTTTAAAAATGAGCTAGAGCCATTCACGAAGCTTATGTACGTATACATTATTTAGTACCGCATGGCAAAAGGGAAATCTCTGATCAGCCTGGTTAAAAAATGCTAAAGACCGCTGTGTGCATGGGTTTGGAAATGATATGAACGTACAATTTGGGTTGGTTAAGTACGTAATGGTTATTAGTATGTTTTATATATTACCAAAATCTTTTCCCAAGGCTGGAGACATTCTTCTTGGCCCTTTTCCATAACGCGTGATCAAACTACAATGTTATCGTCGAGGGGGATGGATCACTTGAGTAAAGGCTCATAATAATAAGTGCTCTTTTTTATCAGGGTTGAACACTTTGGGATATCTTCCAAGTCCATAGCTTTCGGGCGTGAAATTTCTGGATGATGAAGATGTCATCGTTGCTAGAGTTCATTAAAACCGGACGGAGTCAATTTTATGAAAGGAAATATTAAAATAGTATGCATCAACATAAAATACAAATATATTTCAACCACATTCTCGTAAATCAAACCTGCTAGTTCAACACGTATGATAAAAAAGATGCAAATCAGAGACGACATGCGATACTTAAGATACCAATACAGAAGCATTTTTGGATGGGATAAATGTATGCATGCATGTATTTTTGTTGAAGATATTTTGAATCTGTGATACCCAAATCGTAATGCTAGCATAAAAGCACAAGCAATCTTGAGGAAAAGGGGTTAAAAGCCAGCAACTTTTTTGCGTATTACAATATCTTTGAGTGAAATCATCCCCTTTTTATCGTTGGCCACTCAACAGGGCTTTCAGACATGAATACGGTTAAAAGCTGAAACCTCTTTTGTACGCATACAAAAAGCTAAATCCGCTTATGATTCAGATTGAAAGGATGGATCAAATGTGAATGAGCCAAAGAACATGAAACGTTTAGTAGATAATGTAGAGGCATCACAGTTTAGTAATCTGAAGGAAACGAAGTGATCTCTTTTCGGAATTACAGATCAAAAGACCATTGACTTTTTAAGGATTTTGCCAATTAAGACCCAACTTTGTCATGTGTATCCTTCTGCCCTTTCTTGAACACAAAGGAAGCTGAATAGATTTAAATAGGTTATGAATAGATTTCGTGCGTTTTCAATAAGTCCTCATCATTTTGTCAATGCTAACTGGTTTGAAAGAAGGGGATAATAAAATCATACATATATACATATGAAAAGAAGTAAAATAAAATACGGATTTTTGCGTATTTAGTACAACGCAATATTGGGATTATATTATGCTATGCTTATTTAGAAGGTAACACAAATAAACTTGATACATCTCTTTAGCTTGAGAATGTTACTAAAAAGGTCGTCTGTATTGTTGCCAATAAACTGTACATGCAAAGTAGAAATTCTAAGCTTTTTCGTATAAGTTTAGGTACATGCTAAATACCAAAATTAGAAACAAAATAAATAGTCAGTACAAAAAGTTTTTTGTTAGAATGGCTTGCATGGCCATTGCTAATGTCACAATGGATTTAGATATACAACCAATTTTTCATATTTTAGCAGGGTTTTAAACTTTGAGTCTAAAATACTGGCATACATAAATACACGGGCATGATTAAATGTATCATTCTATAGATTTATACAAGGCAATGTTGGAGTTTTCTGATTGTTGACAACTCTATCCATAAAAGCCATAGCCATAGCCTCCCCCATATCCACCTAAAAAATTTAAAACCGATAGTTTTAAATTAATTTAGTTTAATATTTACAAGATTTAAATATACACAATGATGATAAAGAAGTAATGATTTATCAAAATTTTACAAACCGTATCCTCCGTATCCACCTATTCATTCAAAATAAAGCTAGTTTAGTTTAAAATGTTCTAATTATAAAACTTAAAGAAAGGAAAGAAATTTGTAATTTACGAACCGTATCCGCCGTATCCTCCTAATAATAAAGAAATATATTTAAACTATTTTTAATTTTTGCTCCACATGCGAAATACACAAATATAACGCATTTGATAAAACATTTAACGAACCGTATCCACCATATCCTCCTAAGCCACCAAACCCACCTCCAAATCCGCCACCAAGCCCTCCTCCGTAACCACCTGTGGAATAATTCATATGAAGACGTGTTCAAGTTACACGAATACATGGAGTACAGAATACCCCAAAGCTTTCAGTCCCGAAGAAAAGATTTTCATCGGATTTTCTTACCATAACCTCCATATCCGTACAATCTACCCTCAGCCCCTTGTAGTTTCTCTTCGGAGGCGGCAGTTGTTGTAGTTTTAGCAATCACGACTGCGAACCAAGCTGCCACAATGGCAGTCGTGAACAAAATCTTGATGCTGTGACTGATCATTGTTTTTGAGTATCTTGTATAATACTGCAAATTAAGTTAAAAGCTGTGTGCTGACTAGCTGGAATTACAGGAATACAAGTGTAGGTTCTGATCACAACTGATGATTCATTGGGAAACACCAAACTATTTATATACAAATCGCTGAAACAAGTGAAGGAACTCTGCAATTTTACCTATCTTCCGCTTCAGAAGACTGGACGTTTGTACGGAATATCGCCAACTTATACGTATACTTATAAACCTACCTACTCAATAATTATCCATACTCAATCAATGCTGCTGCATAAGGAAAGACAATAAAACTGTTACAATCAAAATCAGTAAAGACATGACAAATGGTTTTCAAAAATTTAAAATTCCGTATCAAGTTCATTTAATTAAATTCAGTCATCGTTTTTGAATGGACAAGAAACATATGTAACAACTTATAGGTCAAGTGTTAAAAACAATAACAATACAAACTGTCTATCACTTCTGACTATATCCTCTTATTACATAATATGCACAATACATTAAACAAAAACTGTCAAGCAGCTACCGTTCCGCTTTAAAAAACGAATAGAATTTAATTTTAATCTATTTTTTGTTCTTTTTTACCTTACGATGATTGCTCATGCATAACATGAATTGCTCGCTCAATCTAGGTATAAACTACAATAAGTATCAGACGGAAAGACGATAAAAATTCCAATATCGTATCATTCCCATAAAGTTGCAACTTAAGTCAAAGGAAATTCCTAATTTGCGTAGGCAGTCGAGATGTGTTTTCAAGCATGCATCCTTCCACGACTCGTGTTGGCAAAAGGAAATATCCCTGTCTGTCGTGAATAAGACAACATTCATGCATTGCATGTACCACGTACTGAAATCAAGATAAAGACAAAAGGAAAATCAATAGACGTGATTTGTTTGTTATTGACAGTCACCGTCACTTTCAAAGGCTTCACGCTCATTTAGTATGACCTTGGCTTGACTTTAATGAGTGAGTTGGGATTTTATGATTCGTTGATCTTTTCCTTTCGTTAAGTAAACAAAGCTTTAAATAAAACAGAATTTTTGCATACTTTCAAATCATTGGTCAAATTTACACATGAACATTTTTGATCCATGCAAAAAACGTACGCAGAAATCTTTTCAAAAGTGAAATATTTGTAATAATTTTTGTCTAGTTTGTAATAATTTTGATACAAGGTCATTGGTAGTGAGTAGCGCATCGCCCCTAAGATTAAACCAGTATAATCTGGTGTGGATTTTATTCGCCCCACTACAGGGGATGATTTTGCCTTGCTCTAACAACACAGTAATGCAATGTCATGGTGGAGGGTGGAATGCAATAATAAGGATCACATGACAAACCAGCTCTTCATCCTACATGTTTCCGATTCAATGAATCTGTGTATACCCAACAACTCTACAATGAACACCATCTTATATCTTAAGAACATGTACGAATGTAATATTAACATTTTATGCGGCACATTCATCCTAGTCAAGATTTTAACGATTGAGCGAGTAGAAAAGTAACAACTATTTTTCCCAACTATTTATTCACTAACTCTTCTCTTCTACTTCTTCTGGTCACTGAGTTAATGGATGGATTAAAAATGGGAATGTATATGAGTACGACAATTTTCCAAGGAAAAGAAGGAATGAAAAACGTAAAATGAAGATGGGACTTTGTGTGAGTTTAAGAGAGGAGAGAGAGAAAGGAATAATTTCCTCTATAAATATTCCAGCTATTTAAGCAAACTTAAGCTCTCATTTCGCTCTTTCGGCATTTACACAGTTTCAAAAGTGTAAATCGGCATTATATGTTCTCGTCTCTTTTCTGTACGAATAAAATGCTGAGAACTCAAGCATGCATTTATATCATTATATGGATATTACATTTATACGCATATGTATGTTTGCATGATTTTCCATGATATGGCTTATATATAAATCACTAGCTGGTGTTCTGTACTTTTGATACTCTTTCTTTCCAATTCTCAGAGTTTTTAGTAAAATTTAGGCAGTATCTGCATCAACAGCCAAACGCGTTTGTAAGCATAAACGACTGGTTGGTATGATGGCATTGGTGGCGGTGAGATATTAAGGAAGTAAAAGAATTGCATCCATTTCCTTTAATATGTTATGTACATAATATATAGAGCATGCATATATGTAAATGGAGACTGGCTTAGTTGGCTGTGTAAGTATCAGCCACGGTCATAATATTAAATGCTGGAGTAAATGTTCAAGGATTTGAAGGAATGATGCTAAAGAAATAAATAAAATGGCTGTGACTATTATTCTCTCTCCATGTGTGTAAATACGCTTGAACACAGAAAAAGAAAAATATATACTTACATACATACATATTAAAACAAAGTATAAAATTCTCTTTGCAAACCATAAGAATTAATACACTAACCAAGCGTTATGGATGTGTATGCTTATACTAACTTTATGAACCAATGAGCTTGAACGTGTACTTGAGCCTCCCGATGTATGCCAGAGGATTCGAGGAAGGAAAAGAAAATCTTGGGGAAATTCTAGTGGAGTTTTTGAGAACAACTCTTTTCGTAAATGCATGGTACTACGTACATCAGTATTTACGCCACATCATACATAATAGCTTAGTTAAAGGAAAGTGGATGTATTTACAAAAAAGTCCATCGCATGACTTTCTCCTTTTCCCCAGCATACTAACCACTACTGCATATGGATACATACTCACTCCTCTCTACCACATGTATATGATTGTGAGGCATCTATCATCCGCCCTTCGCTCTTAATATTTTAAGCCAACCATCTAAAAACCTCCACTCCATTATGAGGTCCCATTACACTTTTATGCCTCTGAATAATAATTAAACACTCTCATATTTTATTTTTAGTTCATCCTCAGCACAGCACACGCTTTCCTACTTCTTCTGGAGAAAAAGAATGCTAATGATATATATGCAATATAATATGCTGATGCACTAAATCGTCGTCCGCCTTGTGTAAACTTTTTGTTGAATAGAACTGTGGGAAGTTGTACGGGGTGGTTGGAGTTGCATTATATGGTGACAGATGAGGGTACGAGAGCATGCATGAAGTAGTGCCAAAGAATAAAGGGTTAGCTTATTTATCAAAGACGACCTGTATCATCTCATATGTTTCTCCGACCGCCTAAAGAATGGTTCATAAATTGGAAAACAATGTACACAATCACTGCTGCTTTTTAGCAATGGGAGTATATTTGTGACGGATACTAAATCTGTTTACTAGAAAATACACGTATGAACTTTTGAGAATTAAATGTACGTCAAGCATGATATCAATCCAATCATTCAAGCAAGGCAAACAATTCCTTTTCAAATTATGCTTTTATATAACTTACTACTTTGCGACAAAACAGATAAAATTTCATTTTTTCTGTACTGAAATCAAATAAAGCAGAAGATTGAACCTGGAGAGAAGAAAAATATAAGATGAAATTAAATAGCAATAGTGATTTTCATGCTAGCAGCTAACATAAATTTTCTCCACAACGCTACATACATAATCGTAGGCCTATTCCAACGTGAAATACATACTACTTTGCCTTACTATTACAGCAGCGACCCTATTTATCTAAAGAATATATTCATTCATATTATTCTCATTGGATTTCTTCGACGGCTTTCTTTGAGTCAAATCATCCAAAATTTAATATCATATCAGAAATGCTTTCTTCTTATCATGATGA
>JAHZNG010000901.1:0-32256 GCA_027744375.1 Orchesellides sinensis
TGCTACGTTTTGAAGCGATAGGATGGGATAGTTTAATGCTCTCTTTTGAGAAGTTTAAAGCAATTTTAATCTTAATATGAATACGTAGGATATAAATAAGTAAGAGATTCCGATATTCAAAACTTCTCCTACTTCAAAAGAGAACTCGTAGTGTTGCCATTATAATCATGGAATAAATGCATACTAAAATCGCCAAATGATTTGGAAAACCCCTCAAAACTTAATAAGCTTCGTCAACAAAAGGTTTAAATTTAAACTTTAAAATAAACCTAAAATCTGTACAAATTACTTATCAGAATTTACTTGATGAAGCTTTTCCATATTTTGTGCTAGACTACCAAAAAGTAATTCATCAATCTACTGGTCAAATTGGTAAAATCAATATTTTTTTAATTCTAAAGGCTTCACACTTTCCCACACTAACCTGATTGCTTTGATCATACTGATGATGGTGAATACTATTTTAAAATATCCCAAGCTAATTAAATCTAAATCTAACTATGAATGAAACTGGGCCTGTTTAAAGGTCAAGCCTTACAGTAAAACATAAAACATCATGCCTAAACATTAATCTATTTAACTATATTGATACACTGAATCGTGAAAGTTGGCAAAACACTAATGCTACCGAATTATCCCCAAAATATAGTACTCAATGAATTTTAACAATTATTTGCTTATTTCGCTATAATTTTAAGCAGATAAAATATATTTTACATACCTAACTTGTCCTCCTTTTCTAAAATGGCCATCTTCAATTTAGGATACCTTTTTGCAAGTTCCATGGCAGTCGCTGCTCCAACGATTCCACCTCCAATAATTGTGAAGTCGTAACATTCCGTATCCCTTAAAACAAGCAATTAAATATGCATTAAATTAGTCCACTGGACTGCCAGACGTGTCAACAATTTGGTTAATTAATATTGCTATTTTTATTTGAATGTAACTATCAATTAATGATATATTTTTATGAAAGAATTTCCATTCATCATCTGCTTGTCATCTCATTTAATTTTCTGGAACATTGTGTTAAACTAATATATAAAGGGGAACGGGTTATACACGGAAACGTTAAATTATAAAAAATAACAATAATTTTATTACTGAATTTAAGAACATTAGGATGAAAATGACGAGTTGTCAGACTGATCGAACATTGTAGAGAAGTACTGACAATGGTGATGAGTAGAAGGAAAGTTATTGGTTTTCACCCTGTGAAACCAAATCATACATAGAAAGCCCACATTCTACAGAAAAGATTGAACGAAAAATGCCATCCTTGAACATTACACATTCCATGCATCTCCAACACAATGAGCAAAATATTGTAATTCCAGTCAACTAATGCATAAAACATTCATGTTACCACCATTTTTTGAAGCATGATGGAAAAAATGAAAAATGAGATGAATGATGATCATCACAAATTACGGAATTTGACTAATGATCCTTGTACCACCAACCATGAACAATTCCTACAGCCTTTCACTACCATCCCATTTCAGTGAACACTTTTTTGGTTACATTACTTATACACGATGTGTGGTGATGCCAGAAATCCTTTTTACTTGTTCATCCATACATGTACAAAACGATACAAAATTGTACTCATATTATGCTATCAGGAGCTTTGTTTCCATTACATATCATTGACAGATACAACTGTGCGCATTGTTCATCTATCTAGCTGCGGGATAGCGAGATAAATATCAAGATTCCTATGAAAACCCATTTGGTATAGATTCAGGCGTACTTTTTTTTATAGATAGAAACGCATACTTAACAGATAGTCATCATACATCGTGTATTCCTTTAAAAACTGTTGAAAAACCGGATAATGAAATTCCCTTAAATAATATTGAATGCTACCAAGATTCTGTATAATGTTTTATGTATTCAGGGAATCATCATTTATCTAAATCTAACCTTCCTTGCTTCAAGCATTATGTTATAGTGTATGATATGGTGTTGCTTTATTACATGAAAATGTGCATTTAGAAAAAGATTACTTTAATATTAAATTCATATGTATGTAGCATAATATAGGTAAAGGATTGTATCATGTAAAGTATGTACCTTGCTACGGCTGAACTATAACTTCGATCCTGAAGGCAGGAAGAAATTTCAAATGCTCGAGTTTTTAAGCCACTTGGATGTCCTATAGACGCCCGGCTTTTCCTTCCTAGTCGAATTCCATTCGTACATATGTTCACTGTATTGGATGTACAGCTTACAATACGTTTCACAAAGCTTGTTTGCATTGTTTATCTTTGTTGCTTTTTATATATGCACATTTGCAACACAAATACGAACACACAATTCAATGTTATGTTTTACGGACACAGAAATACACTGCACTGTGTTTTGAGCTTTCTTTACAAAGGAATTATGACAAAATGTATTTTCAGTTTTTTAATTTGCTGTAAACACATTTAACCTTTTTAAAGCTTAAAAATTTGTTTATTCAAACAAACCAGCTGCTGTAATTATCTGAAATTAATAGATATACTGGAATTATGCTTATGAAACATCAAGTTCTGTTTTGGTACTGATATATTTGGCTGCTAAGCACATGTGATGTCATGCTTTGGATTCATCAAAAAGCAGCTGGATTACATGTAGGTATGCGTTATGTAAAAAGGTGCAAGAATGGCTAGCATACTGGATAAAAAATCAATGGCAAGTGTTCGTTCGTTTAAAAAGACCATGCAAACTACATCTGAGGGGAAAAGCTTCAAGTAGCAAATGTGGAGCTAAAGTTATCCTTTCTGCTCAAAGGATGGCTATACAAGCAACGTCAGAAACGGTTTGGCTGGTGATGGGATTACATGATAAAAAAGCAGTTACAGTTTGGGGCACGCTAACACAAGAACAAACTATAACCCTTTTATGCTAAGTGAAGAATAGACGAAGCTTATGCTTTAGCAAGCATTCATGGATTATTTTTTTGGATAATGTTCATAGTCTTCATATTTTGTTAAGATTAAAATTGTGCCTTGTGGCTGAACCCTTTTTAAGGAACTATAGAAATGTCAGAAGTAGGCATGGTCGATTTCTTAAAATACTTTGGGTTTTCCGTTCAAAGCATAAGCATGAGTATTTTTATATGTTGGGATTTATGTCATGTCTGTCATGTTACGTTCATTTAGAGTAAACTCAAAGCAGAGGCATAACGTTTAAGTTTTTATGCTCTTACTTTAACGTTTACACAAAGCAATTAATCTTGAAATTTTTGTGGTTCTCAAACAAGGCTAGAAATTGTTTTGAAGTTTTCAAAATGATTAGTTTAATCAGATTAGTATTAATAATTCAGCTGGCAAATTTCATCTGTTGTGCAAATACTGACCTGCAAGATATTACTAGTAGGACCTGGACTGTGGATGACTTGTTATTCAGTGAAGATTTATTTCCTGGTCACATCATTCCTCAGAGTATGCTCCATTCAGAGGCAATTAAAATGTTCAACGTTTTGCTAGACGACCACAACTTACTGTCAGAGGCATATTCAAAATATCGGGTGTGTTTGTCATTCTAAATTATTTTGAAATTTTATTTGACTAGATTTTTGGTTGTAACACTTGTTGACTTTATGAGTAAGACGCAAAATTGTAATTGACTTCCTCATCATGTTTAAGGTTCAGCATAATAAGGAAGTCGAAACAGTCAAGGAGATGGAGGAAATGAGAAAGATGAACTTCAAACACAATCTTCATTTTATATTCGACCATAACCTGAAAGCAGATTCAGGTCGTTTCCGGTTCCAAGTCGGAGTCAATATGTTTGCAGATATGGTACGTACTTTATGGCATAAGTAACTCATAGCTTTCTATGAATAAATTAGAATTTTATAAATATGCATGAAAGTTATTGCTGATTTTCTCAATTTGCAGACCAAAGACGAAATGCGCGACTTTCTTGGAGCTAACGACAAGATGCCTGCTCATCCTCATCACAAAACTGTGAATAGTAGCCATTCAGGACACCAACAACCTTCCACGTTTGGCAGCATTGCATTTCCACCAAGCTTTGATTTACGTGACGAAACTGTTCTTCCACCTATGAAGAATCAGGGAAAATGTGGGTCATGTGTATTTTTCTCAGTTGCCGGATTGATTGAAACCCTGTATGCAATCAAAACTGGAGGAGACAAGATTAACGTAAGTGAGCAAATGATGCTGGACTGTGCCACACCAGAAAATGGCTATGTTAACAATGCTGGATGTAACGGGAACATAATGGAAGATACCCTGCAATTCGTACAAGATCATGGCCTAACCAGCGAAAGTTTATACAAATATCAAGCAAAGCAAGAAAATTGCACCATGAAGGACAAAGAAATCGTGGCCCAATTAAAAGAGTATTGGCAGGTTGAGGATAGTGTGGAGGCTTTCAAGGATACTCTTGTTAATCGTAAGGCTCCGATTGCCACAGCGTATTTGGTATATCAACCATTCATGTTTTATCGAACTGGAGTGTATGACTTTTGTTCTCCTCCGCAGTCATACGTCGGGGGTCACGCTGTGTTAATTATTGGATATAGCCAATTTTTTGATACGGGATACTGGCTTGTTAAAAATTCTTGGGGGGTGGGCTGGGGCGAGGCTGGGTATTTTAGGTATGTTATGGGTTCCAGATCTTGTCTAATGGAAAGATGGGGATTTACTGGAACCTTAGTTTGAATTTATGTATTAACATTTATTTGTATTGTATATGGAAAATGCGTACCACCCAATAAAGTTCTGTTAATAAATAACATTGCAACAACAATGCAGATATTTTTACGCATTATATGCTTACTGGTAAATACTGGTTTGAATATCATTCAATGCATACGAGTAGCAAACACTCCTTTACTTTGATGATTTTGTAAACTTAGCAATGTAAATATTCTACTGGGCTTTCCAATGCTATTTTAAAGACTTAATATTTACATGTTCTACCAACGCTGAGGTACATATTATCCATCAATACTTCAGGCACACTGGCACACATAATGTTATTACTCTAAAGTACCTAAAACACGTGTAAAGCATCTTCTTTTCCTAAACGTTGTCTGCTTTTAAGGATTAACGATAGCTTAAATACAAGACAGGCTATTGTTAGAATGCCAGCCTGTAACCTTTTTAAAACTTCAGACTACGTATAAGGTATATTTTAGGAAATCGGACTAAAGGAGGAAATAAGCCATGCATGCATACACAATATACACGTACATACACATTATCTACATACATAATGACTTTTTACGAGAACGACAATTTTTCAGTTAAGAATCTTTAAGGAACAGTCAACTCTGTGCAATCTAAAAGAACACACGAAGTTTAAGCCACAAAATGGTTCAAAACACCATTCTACCGTTTGTCTGTATAACGTTGCTGTTCGTAGCAGTAAAATCTGCGCATGTAATTGACATTGATGATTTGCTAAATGGTGATGTTTTACTGTTTCCAAATCAGACAGTACATCACCAACATGATTTTGAGGACCAAACTGTGGAACACTTCCAAAGGTTTCTGGACGATGATGAGGTTCTTGAAGGTGCATACAACCATTTCAAGGTAAGTTTACTCTGATTCCTGTCATAGTACTTCCAATTTCAACTATACCTTTTTGAAGAATGAAATAATAATGAGATAATATTAAAAATCTGCTTACATTTTAGGTTAAATATGGAGAGAGGCAAAATACTTTTGGGAATATTCAACACACTCACCGAAAACAGCTATTTAAAGAAAATTTGGTTTACATTTTCCATCATAATCTTCACAAAAGGATGAGAATGCATTCTTCCTTTGAAATGGGAGTTAATAAGTTTGCTGACATGGTATGTTTGATGAGTAGAATTATGACTACTTTTACGAAATTGCATTGTATTTACTAATCAAATAATTTTTCAACGTTTTACAAAGCACATCGAAGAATTCAGACAGGAACGACTTGGTCTACATATTCCGGAAGATTTTCACATAAATCAGTTTCCATCCCGCCCTTTCACTTCATCAAAGAATCGCTCAATCCCTCCAAATTTCGATTGGAGGGAATATGGAGTAATTACTCCAGTCAAAGATCAGGGTAAATGCGGCTCCTGTGTTATGTTTGCAATCACTGCAGCACTAGAAGGTACACACGCCATTAACCACGAGGCAAAGCAGACTGTCGGTTTAAGTGAACAGTTTATGCTGGACTGTGCGACAAAGGAAAATGGTTACCAGAAAAATGATGGGTGTAAAGGAAATACTTTTCCGGATACTTTAAAATTTACACTGGATCATGGTGTTACATCCGAAGAGCTGTACCCTTATCAAGGAGAGCAATCCAAATGTACTTTTGAAGGAATGAAAATTATTACCCATCCAAAAAAAGTTTATCGAGTATCTGATACTAGCGATGGTGTTAAGGACGCTTTGGTGACAATGGGTCCAGTTCCTTTCGGAATGTATGTTTACAAGCCATTTATGTTTTACAAGAGTGGGGTCTACGATGTTTGTTTAAATCCAAGTAAGATATAAACTTTCACCTTACGTATTACTATTATAGAAGTTTATACACAATCTTTGGTTGCAATCACACATAGTACTCAAATGTGTTTGTGTCTTTTTTTCAGGTAGTGCAATTGGGGGCCATGCAATGACAATTACTGGTTTTAATGATGACGCCAAAAAGCAGTACTATGTTATGAAGAACCAATGGGGTAAGTTAAGCTATATTTGGAAACTATTTTTGCATTGTATGAAACAAGTATGAAACATTGTAATGTTATAGTGTATTTTCACCACAATTTTAACTTACAGGACCAGACTGGGGTGAAAATGGGTATATCAGACATATTTCTGGCGACTCCAAATGCTCGATTGAAAAACTGGCCTTTGTTTTTGGCCTTTAAGGGATGCATTTACTATCATTCTCATTGACTCTTTACATTCATTTTTATGTTTCATTGTTTATTTCTGTTATTTCTAGTAAAAATTTTATTTTATTTGACTACCTTTTCTATAAAAAATAAAAATAGTGACATGGTCAACAAATTTTCAATAAGGATCTCCAATCATATTCCACAAATACACATTTTCGCCAACAAACCCATAATATATCTACCACAATTACAATATGAAACAAATTACTACTATAAAAATACACATCTAGATTTCAAAAATGATTTTTATTATCATACCGTCTTTACATACACTTTATATATGTACACGAGATTATTTAAATAAGTTTACTAAATATGATCCTATACAAAACACAATTCGTTACAGTCTGCATCTCTTGAGCTTTAAATCCCTTTGAACGATCACTCAATCGTTCGTAAATTAATTATATAAAATTAAAAATGTCATTAAAATATTAAATTAAATAAACTAAGGTAAGATCTACTACATATACATGTTCTAAGGGAAACAAGGTATGTTAACATTGATGTTTGTGTAGGGTACTGCTTTATTTATTTCGGCGGACCAATCGAACTTGAATACCATGTTTTGGTCGAAGAATAATGTCCGGTATTGCTACAGCAGTTTCGATTGTATCCACAGGTTGTATGCAGAAGTTTCTTAAAACGTTAGCCAAAATAATCTTCTCCTCAATCATAGCAAATTTTTGTCCTGTATCAAAAAACAAAGTTTGTAATAACACTGAAATGATATGTAACGGCTACCCTTATTATTCTTGCAACAAGCAATATGCAGATATCGCTGCTGTGACTCCTTTTGGAATGATTCGCTGCTCATCTGCATGTGAACCATTTAAAAGAATGTTGTAAAACTATAATAATCATAACATGCACTCATTCTCAAAAAGAAAATTTCTATAAAGTTTAACCTAAAGCAACATCCTGGTCTATTCTGCGCAAGAAAAAAGGAACGCTTGGGTATAACCTAAGCGCCTCCTTGATACAGCATTCTAAGTATTTCAACTGTTTCAAATCTGTTGTTGTAACTTCTCTTTCCATCTCATCCCCAAACACTCTGTCCAGCTCTTCGTGAACTAGTTTCTATATTTAATATCTCAGTTTAACGTAATAACTAAATAAACACTTAATCAATAAATGTTATGAACTGTGCATATAACGTACTTGGCAATCTGTATTGTTTGCCAACAACATTAGAGTCCAGTCCAAGTTAGCTCCAGTGGTGTCGTGACCCTTTAAAGATTTAAGATTAACGATATTTGTTATACATATGTTAATGTAAAAATTACGCTTAGCAAAAAAATCTTTATATCTTTTTACAGTATTTAAGGTATGTATGCATATTAATTCATTCATTAAAATAGTACTTCAAACATGAACGTATCAACTTCTTCACGGATATCTGCATCTGTAAGCAGAAGTTCGCTTTCCTGTAGATTTAATAGTAAGTCTAAAAACGCCCTTTTTGACTTCAGTCCTGTACACAAAAATCAGCAAAAAAATTCTTCTATAGTTTTAGTCACAGAATTAAGCTATATACTCATAAATTTAGACGTCGCACCTTCTGGGCTTTCATCAACATTTTCAGAACTATTCGAAGCAATCAGTTTTCTCTTTCTATTTGTTTTTCTGTCTTGTATCATCTAAAATCATAACCAATCTTTATTTTAAAATCAATTTAAATAAAATGTGAATTAAGCTACTTCACTGTACTTGTCTGCACTTATTTTATCGTGAGGTGAATACTTACTCTATCTGTGAAATCATGCATTTTCTTTAAGTATTTAGTTTCCAGCTTTCTGCCCCCAGTCAACCTCCAAATCAATGGATTCCTGTACCATGGGCTTAATCCTTTACAGAGAAGGATATCTGTCATTCTGAAATCAAGTAAAATATTTTAATTATCAAATGTGGTCACTGTATCTATACATTAATGAATTCACACATAATAATATGTTCCACATTTAAAGCAGACAACTCCTTAAACCGTATAAATGAATGAAAGCATTCTTCGCTTTTAAATGAAAGCATTTTTCGTAGGTCAAAGTATTATGTTAAACATATAAATTTCGCAATATTTTTGTTTTGATTATCAAACTGAATGACGCACCCCAAAACTGTTTGGACATAATCTGCGCCTCCTCCAATTTGCGAAATTAATTTTTTCCCCCATTGCAGTCTCTAAAAACAAATCGTCGCGTGATTTTTGTTCTTCGTTAGCAAGACCAAAGTAGTTATTGTATTAAGCATTTTTAACTATTATGCTTTACCGCAAATAACATCCAGAGCACATCTAGATATAAACGGACAAATGTCAAACGTATCTTCTTCCTGTCGTTGCTTTTCTAACATTTTGGTCAATATCCTAGCTTGTTCGTTAAAAATGGGCATGAAATCTTCCAAAATTTTAAAATGGAAGCTTGGAGTTAGCATCTTCCGTCGATGAAACCATTTCTGGCCTGATTGAATATAAAAGAAAGGTATTATTGAAGGCTGTAATGTATTTTGACTTCTTAACTAATTTAAGAAATCTCTGTATCAGAAATTTAACTAACGTTGAGCAGTGAGAAGACCAGTTCCCAACCATGGTTCCAAAAATTGCTCGTAATCTTTTCCTTTGTTTATATGGACGGTAGAAGACAGGATTTTCTGGATACACATTTGATTGATATATAAATAATGCATTGTTAATTTACAAAATCGGTCAAAATTGAAGTACAACTTACTTCTACATCATTTGGATCTCCCATCATAACATACGGGTCTTTGCCAATCCATATTGGCAAACAATATCCATACTGTTTCACCCAATTATTGAGAACAATTAGCACATCTGTTAAAATGACAAAGTAGTGTGAAATTTTTCCTTAAAATCATATATAACACTTTCTGATACAACGCTTAGTTAATTACTTTCATGAGGGCCTATTAACGAAAGAGCGTTGCCAAAAATAGGCACAGATGGGGGACCAGTAAAGGCTTTATAATGTTTGCAGATTCTTGAGTACTTTCTTTGTTAAGTAGCACACAAATAGTATAAATGAAACAATAAAAATTGCAACGTGTACAAAAGTACTGGAAATGAACACCGAGTCAACAATTGGTTCAAACATTTTTCACCAGGAAATATGGGCACAAGTATGCAGTTCTCTGTTTAAGAGTTCTATGCAAACTGAACCATCTTTGACTTAAATGCAGTGATTTTGGTATGCGAATAACCTCAGATAATAGCATATAAATACCTACTGGAAAAAATAATCAAAAAATTGGTCTTAAATAAATTGGGATGTTTTTATTTATTTTACAACGATAAGCAACTCTCTGTACAGTAATGCTCATACTGTTCTATTCATTCCGTGTAACATGCAACATTACTAGGCATTCATCAGCACAAAATATTACATGCGGTAAAGGTCAACTTACGTAAATTAATGTATACTTTCAATGTTTAACCAAAGAATAATATAGACATAGTATATTCAAACTCCTTTGCAAATTATGAATACATTTAAAAATATAATTATACCAAACATAAACTAAATTACAAACTTGCATGGAATTTTCCTTGTTGGGAAATAAAAACACAGTATTATATGTACATCATTCTGACAAAAATATCATGTTTACAATTAAAATCACAGCTTCGGTTTCACATCCGTTTAATATCATTCCACTTGTCATTAACAAAACGAAATATGCAACCATTATAAGCCAACATAAGATGAACATTAACTAATAAGTCTTTAGACACATGTTAGCTTTGTGCTGAAATCTTCATAATACGACCCTTCCTTTCCACACTCCCTTGGGAAAGCCATCTGCTGAGTACCATTCCTCAGGTTACTCACCACTTTCATAAAACTGCTTAGTACAGCGCGCACACATAAACACATATACTTAATACATATATATGACGCATCTCTGTATTTTACTGCACGCACAAAATATTTTATTTGTTACCCTGGTCAGAAACTCATCTTCTTATCCCATTATTACTTTCATCTCTCTCTCCCTTTTTACTTGTTTTGCTCATATTATAACTTTTTTCATTCTCTCCTCCAGTTCCAGTAATGCATTACTGTATCGCCTTTAATAAGAGCTCCCAAACAAAAAGTACAAAGCTTCATTTGCTTGCTCACTCCGAGCTTTTGTGTTCTCGTACATTACGCCAACCAACAACCCTACATTGCATTCTCCCCTTTCCAGCCGTACATATGAAGTAAGTTCGGAAGTACTGAATAAACGGGAGTGCAGTTGGACTTCTCAAACTAGTCTCATTTCAGCCACCAGCACGTGAGGGTCTGTATCTTTATCGCTTCGCGTGTAGATGGAGAACGCAAGTGTCTACAATTTCACTAAGGATAACCAAGCCTTAAATAGTGTGTAAAATGTAAAACGGTAAGAGCATATATTTTGAACTTGTTAAGTGTAAGCCAGTCGTATGCATAAAATCTAATTGTGTATTGCAACCATCATATAACAAGGATTACAAAGTTGTAACGGCAGTATTAGTTCCATTTAAGTTTTCCAGCATTTCCATCAATATTTATTTGTGTGTCAAAATCTCAAGTGTTTTGTGTTAGCATTAGTCATCCAAAAATATAATTTTCAAAATGGAGGAAGAGGTGAAGTGTCCCATGTGCAAACAACTTTTCACAAACCCGGTGCTTCTCCCATGCTACCATTCTGTTTGCCTAAACTGTGCAGTTCAAATCCAACAGCCTGTGCCACCTCAGCAAATAGTGCAACAATCTTCCTCAAACGCAACTCATAATCATGCCGGTTATCACGGGAATGGTCACGGATCTCATAGTCACGCATCCTCCACAAACTTTCACGGACACTCACATCACATCGTTGTCACAACTGCAACTGTGCATCACCAACCATCATGTAATCAGAGTGACAGCAGCATAAGCAGTGGAGTAAGTAACCACAGCTCTAATTCCTCAAGTGGGGCTGAAGACTCAGACAAGGCAAGTGTTTTAAGTGAAACTGATTCAGGAGTTGTGGTCTGTTCAAGTAGACCAAATAGCTATGTTGGCACACCAAATATGCATGGATTACTCTTTCCTCCAATCCAGTCTACTGCATTCTGTCTGTCATGTCCGGTTTGTCATAAAACCGTGTATTTTGATGACAATGGAGCCCATAATCTTCCAAAGTATAGAGTTATGCAAAATATTGTTGACCGCTATGTGGAAGCGAGGAATTTAGGGATGAAATGTCAACTCTGTGAAAAAAATCCAAAGAATGCGTCAGTGATGTGTGAGCAGTGTGAGATTTTTTATTGTGAGAAATGTCGTGAAAGTTGTCATCCATTAAGGGGCCCGTTGGCCAAGCACTCGTTGGTTTGTGCTACTCAAGGAAAGGCTAGTCTCAAGATGAAGGCTGGCCCTCTCGAGTACAAATGTCCGGATCACCCAGTTGAGTCACTTGGAAAATATTGCATCCTTTGCAAGGTTCCCGTTTGCGATGGATGTCTTGGTGAAAGGAAGCACTTGGGACATGAAGTCCAGCCAATACAGAGCATCAGTAAAGTACAGAAGGTATGAAAATGAAATGGGTTTCTCGTTATAAAATTCTCGCTTTTCAATTTCGCCTAGTATCGCCTGCAAAAAAACGTAGACTTTCTCTAGCTGACATGCAGTTTTTTTTTGTCTCGGGCCGTTACCGGTGTCCTACAATGGCCAATATTATACTATAATACATATTTTATTATTCCAACATTCGAAATCAATTCCCCGTTTTTGGGCACATAATTTCCTTCATGTTGGAGGTTTCTTGGAGTGCCCTGCCATTTTCCTAGTGAGAAGCACCATGTGTGATTTCCTCACACATAGTTATTGATAACGTTGTCGTAAATCAGGGGCACAGCCCAACTTTTGCCATTTTCACATTTACTACTGCATATATCGTTAATCGTTGTTATCGCCATTTTATCTGACAAATCTAGTGTCTACGCCACCTTCTAAAGAGAGTGCATCTCTGTCTGCCTTGTTCGCTGACTGTGTGTGTAACTTACAAAAAAACGAACCCAACAAAGCTGTCTAAAACTTTGGCGTTTCTAGCTACTACCAAAAACGTTTTCTGCATTTTAGGACAGTTTAGTCCCTGGTTTTTTCTCCAGTTGCCACAATAATTTGTCCGATAACTTGTCTCGTATATAGCTTGAAGATTGTGATTAAGGGTTTTGGGACCTTGGCCAATGCAATGCAATTTGAGTACAATAAATTTTAAATGTTTTCCCATCCGCATTTAAACTTCATCTCTGGAATAATAATAATAATCTGAGAAAGGAGACAAAGAAAGAAAAGAAGCGTTGTAAAAATGGTTGAATTGGTTGCTGAAAGATTTATAAACTTCTCAAAACGTGGCAATAATAGATTTCAGAGTGGTTTCCCTTCCTTTGTTCAACATACTACATCTCCTTTGGATACTGCTACACTACAATAACTTATGCCATTCAGAAAATTTGTAAACTGAGCATACAATTTTGTCAACAGGCCAAGGGGAAAAGTGTGAACAATAATAAAAGACACTAAAGTAGGTTTAATGTAAACTGCTTGAAAGGCAGGTGGAGACAACAAAACACCCTATCACCAATTCTAATACATTCTTTCATTGCGTAAAAGTTTTATTCTGTGGATTACCATTTTCCCTTCTTTTATTTCCAGTTGTGACAGACAAATATTGAACTTGAGTAGAGCATTTCAAAAGGGAAGAAATACTCATTTCTCTGTGGGTAATGTTATATTTACGCTTGTGAGGATGCTAGCAAAGATGGTAAAATGGTAATGAAATCTGTCCATCTACACTTCATCCAATATCTCCTTCAAAATCCAGTTGTACGCACAACCTCATAAAAATCGTACGCACAAGGAACTTGCCTCTTGTGCAACTTGGCAAAGGGGCACAAAGGTTTTTCGATTTAAAATAAACCTCGTCACTTACAGAAAAAAAATTGTACGCTATTCCTGGTCTTGGTTGCTCTTCTTCTTCCATGTTTACCTTGCCCTTCAGCAGTATACCTCTCACCAGACATTCTTCTATCATACATTCAGTTCCTAAAGCCACTTCAAAAATCTCGGGAAAAATCCTGGTGGATTATTTGGTTTTGCTTTGGCTGTTTGTTGTCCATCGCACTTTTCTTCTGACTCAGGATGATATTAAGCATCGTATAATAAAATCAGATGCGTACTTCTTACCAGTCGTTATGATATTTTCTCTTTGGTAAGGTTCTGCATGCGACTAAAAGGGACACCATACCACGCCCAATAAAATAAATCTTTTCAAAAGATTTTCTCTGAGTAAAAATACAAAGCACGCACAAAAAGTTTTATATACCAACATATTTACAAACACGCGTGTGTATAATATAGTATGTTTGTTGTGGCTCAAAGAGCAGATAGCACCACACATAATAAGGTAAACTTTAAGTGAGTGAAGTAGGCACTACAATATTATTACCTTCCTCTTTGTATCCAGCAACATCTATACAAAAGCACATCTCCATACGCAGAGCTTTTTGAACCTCTCTGAAACTCAGTAGGGTTCCACCAGGTCCTTTATTACTGCGTAGTCTTGATATTCAATTGAGAACCCGTACAAGATTGTTTTATGCATTGTGGTCAACAAGCAACACACGAAATGCATTACATTGAATAGTAATAACAACAATAAGACAAGAAAACATCCTTGTATAAGCATTTTGAACACCGTCAAATTTACAATGTATCATAATATAATCATCCCAATCTAATGTTGATTTAGCTGTAAGCATGCAGCCGAGAGTGCATCGATTTCTTTGCAAGGTTCTTTCTCTCAAATGACAATGATAATCAAATCCTTAATAAGATTTTCTTCGTATACTTTCGCTAACCTTAAGTGCTGCTATGTATAAGTATCTTCCGAACACTTAGTATGGCACTTGTGTAAAGTTGTTGCCTTAAGTTGTTTGCGTTAATGCAACAGGATATTGTACACTTCAAGATCAAAAAAGTTGTAACTTAGTACAGACTACAGCCTACTGTCAATATCATTCAAGCAATTTTTCTTGTTGCCAACTTATATTAATGATGATCTGAATAAATGTGATTTAGTTCAAGATAATGTTTTGGTGTAATGTTTAGTGTTGGCTGGCGCAATACGATAATAGATATACGTTGCGATATTGTATAAATATGTTGATGCATTTATATAACATTAAAGCCGGCATAGTAATATGCATTACAAGAGTTTTTAAAAACTCATGCTGCGATGAGAACCATCTATGCTTATATTCTCCGGTAGTAGATTACAAAAGAAAAGGAGGCTGAGGCTTTGGTATGCAGCCAGCCAGTTTCAGGCATTACGGCGCCAAGAACGACAGGAGGAATTCCTCACTGAACATTTTTTATGTGCTACTAGCTAACCCAGTCAAGGCTTAACTTTTTGAGCTGGACAAACAAATGATGATGCGGGTACTGCTGGTACAAGGGTGGGATGATGGGATAAAGAGTGAAAAACATTCTGGAGGAATATATCTTGATATATATCTTGCTACCTTATGCATATTCACAGAATGGATAGGTGTGTAGTGTAAGGCACAAACGTACATACTTTTGTATAGAGATGATTCTGATCTTGTGGCTGCCTTTTAACCACAGCATATCCAATTAGATATTCATGAGATGAAGTGATTCTCTCTGTCTCACTCATCCTCTATTAATCCTCCTTGCCTAGGATGACTCTAAGGAATCGTTTATGAGTATGTACCCCACCTTTCCAGTTTCATTGCATTAGCCAGTCAGTTATGCATGAATTCATAACATAAATGATGCTCGCGTACTTTTACAGTGCAACATAAAAAGAAACCTTAACTTTCGTAAGAATACATCAAGGTTGGTTGCTCGATGGCTAATTAATGTTCAGAGGAGGCGTGAATCATTACACTTTCATGTAAGAAAAGGATGGTTTTTAAGGTACAACGAATATACGCTTTGTCTTTAAGAATTTATAATGCAATCAGCTCTTAAAACATATGCCTATCAGCTATAGCAAAAATGAAATTTTCATGGAGTTCACATCTCTGAGTTTGGGCTATCTTCGATTAAGGGAACAGCAATACATATAGAAACACATTATATGCAAGGAACAGCGCAAGGTCGAAACGTGTATTCGTGCATTCATAAGTACATATAAGATGCATACTACCCTGTAATTTTCCTTTTGATTAAATAATTTTATTGGGAGTATTTTGCTCATCACTAAACTGCCCGGAACCCCAAATTTACAACAGGAAAATAGTAGGGGTCGATGCACACATTATATTCTAATCGTCATTAAAGGTTAAATGCCGCTGGCAAAGTATAAATTAAATCTTCAATTAAGGGAACAGCAATACATATAGAAACACATTATATGCAAGGAACAGCGCAAGGTCGAAACGTGTATTCGTGCATTTATAAGTACATAAGATGCACACTACCCTATAATTTTCCTTTTGATTAAATAATTTTATTGGGAGTATTTTGCTCATCACTAAACTGCCTGGAACCCCAAATTTACAACAGGAAAATAGTAGGGGTCGATGCACACATTATATTCTAATCGTCATTAAAGGTTAAATGCCGCTGGCAAAGTATGAATTAGCTAAGGTGCTCACTACCTAATAAGCACAGATAAAAAACAAAAAGATAACAAGTAAAATGTAAGGCTTTTGTAATTTGCTCATGAAAAATCCAGGTTTTTTTGGACGTGCGCATTTGTAATTTTGTATTCGCAGGATAGGATAGCATGATATGCTGTTTTGCTGGTAAAGTACTTTGGTTGCCCGATAAACTTCTTGCTATAAAATTATATTGTAGAAAAAGAAGACAACAAATTAATTGAAAACTTATCTTGTAATGAACAGACCCTGTAATGAAAATGATGAAAAGAGATTCTATGTATCTCCCATTAATTTCAATTTTACAGTAAAAATAAACTTTTTATTGAATTTTCTAGTTTAAAAATGTCGCATCTTAGAATAATTACTCACATATACTTGTTATCAATCGGCGAAAAATAGTCCAGAAGGTTCCTTGAATGGGATACTCCTTAAGCTTTCAATATTACCAAATAAGTTACATAAAAGTAAGTATACGACAAAAGTTGTACACGAAACATAATTTTCACTCAAAATCTTTCCTGTACCTTTCACCTAACCTGCCATTCACGCATGAAATTTACTCCTACTCCGTATTTAAATTAAAATTTGCAACTTTCCTCTCTTTCACTGATTTTATATGCTAACTCTCAAAACGAGCCTGAGTGGTAATTACTTCCAATGCTAATACAGACTGAACTGCATATCCAACTGAACAGAAACGACTCTCAGACTCAGGGTCGGGTTCATGATTTACAAGGAGGAAATTCAATTCCTACATGATTCGATTATTGTAATCAATCTATTGTTGTTCGCAAGTTGGCAACCAAGCTCATAGACTTACAAGTAAAGCAAGAGTGGGCAAAAAACAGTCTTGTTTTTCAGTAGGGACATATAGCCAGAGCAATTTCAATTTGTTCCCCTTGAGCCAAGCAAACTTTCAACATCCCAACTTTTCCTGCTGTGACTGTTTCCAATTTACACAACGGAATTCCGCCATTTCAACAGCCCTCGCACGTTCACAAAACATCTCATATAGTAGCATTATCATCTACTCATAATAACTCAGGCAATGAAAGCTAGAAGTGTTTTAGCCAGTGTAATTTTTATTAACTCAATTGCCTTCCTATTGCCGTTGAAAACTTGGTAAGATTGCTGTATACAGATCGGATACAAATAAAAGAAAGAGAGAATGGAGGAGCAAATAATAAAATAAAATACACACGTTCGCATGAATAACCCATACAACACATAATAAATAAATAATGTATAGCAAGTAGCACGAGCATGCGGAAGGCATAAGCAAAGAGAAAGGGTTGTGTATAGCTTGTTATAATGTCGTTGCTTTTGCCAATTTGGCATGTGGTCCGGGAAGTTTATTAGCAAATGAAAAAGAGACAGAGCAGAAGCACAAGATGTATTTCTAGTACAGCTACTGAAATTTGTTGTATGTAAACGCATGAGGCATTTCCTTTAAGGAAAACACAGAACAATCTACATACATATATATATTTGGCTATTGACGATAATTCTGCCGTTTGCTTCGTCTATTACATCCTGTTCCATGGCAAAATGACAGCTGTATGCCCGCGGAGCATGGTATCATTTAAGCAATCGGAATGTACTCTTATGTGCTAATGCTACTTTATACCTTTCGTCTAATGGTTTTTAGTAAATGTTGGATATATTGTATCCTCCGGAAGAAAATATGCGTTTTGGTGGTAATCTAAAACTTGAAAGCGAAACTGCTGGCAATAATATTGGATTCCTCTGCGTTAACCTACTTACCAGGCTACTCTAAGTGAAAGCAATATTTACCCATCCTCTTGAATTAATTAATTGGTCTCTTCTCTACATCTATTTGGCGCTCAGGGTGTATTTAACTAAAAGTCCACATGTAATACACAAGCATTGATACAATAAAGCATGGAAAACCGAATAATTTTGCAATTCTTATCGGCAACCCGGAATGCGAGCTCACGTAACCAAAGGCCAAAGATTAAACTTGTCTGCCTTTGACATCTTATGGAACCGCTGTGAGGTTGTACCTAGCCGTGACGGTTTTGGTTTATTTCCTACTTGATAGTATTAGTTCCAATTCCAATCTTTGAAATTTGTAGGCTTTAAAAATCCATTATCATAATGGCAGTTTACTAAGCAGCCATCATTAATCCTCATTAAACAATGGCAGGGTCATCCTACTCAATGTTCTTTTATTTTAAATCATATATATTACATTTTTCGTCTGCTTATACAAATAAGCATTGCAGCAACCATTAATAATATGATTGTTACACTCACCAAGCATATATTAGGCGATCTAGTTTACGTCATATTAACTTATTAAAGATAACTGCAACTGAAATTGACCGCAATGAGCGAAAAGATCTGGTCCAACTCCTTAGCCTTCATCACTATTTTTTAGTTGGAAACAGAAAGTTGTCAGGTCTGGAAACCACATTCCGCCCCCAAAATGCCAAGCAAGCTATAAATACTAGAAGTTTATTACCCCTAAAGCCAACGCAAGGCCTTGCCTAGCGGAGATGAAAAAATTGGGCAATTTATTCTCTGTGGGGTTTTCATTAATCACGTTGAATTAAATGTCAAGGCAAAAAAGAAGATCCAATAGGACAAGTTAGTGGCTTGCCTAGTACAATAAAATGCATTGCAAATATATCAAAGTAATATATACAGCATAAATAGTGGTAAAGTTCAGGGCATGTTTTAAAAGGCACCGTTTAAAGTCATTAAATGTTCTGGTTTCAGAAGTAAAGTTCTTTTATATGAATTAAAGCGTACTTTGTTATTTTTATTGCGAAATGCTGGTTTGGAAGAAACTTTTGAATTATTTTTAGTAACATGTTTGGATGCTGTATCTTCATCTCTTGGGATCTTTTTCCATATTCTTTCTCTAAACAGTGAAGAATTGCTCGTGGGAAAATTAACAAAATAGGCACACATGTATGTAGGTATATGAGTGTATATTTAAAGTGTTAAATTGTTTTATTATTTTTCTTCAAAATTAATTTATCTAACCAAAAAGTACTTACACTTCACTTTTTATCATAGCCACCACACATGCCTGCGCATTGGGAAACTTTTAAGAGGAGCAATCTTGCTAAGACAAAAGAAGAGCCGTGAAGGCGGAAAGAAGTATAAAAAGATATTTGAGCTTGAGCTAAGCAGGAGTTAAAAGGATACTTGAGATGAGATTCCATACGGACAATGCTTATTTAAAGCAAGATATACCTTTTATAGGTACATAAATAATACAATCTGTGTGTAGGTATATGTATATGATGCACGTTACACCCCCTCCTTCTTTTGTCTCTTATTCCACAGAGGACAAAGAGATGAACGTATAATACCACCAGCTCACGGCTCTTCAGTCATCCTTATCACGTCGTAAAGTAAAACACAGATTTAATTTAACGGTTCAAGATATCTCGGTGTTTTATTTCATTTCATTAAATAAAAACAGTACCGCAGAACAAAATGAGAAAAAAAAGAGTCAACCAACTGGAATATCAATCTTGAAACAAATGTCACGTACATTTTTGTACACATCGTTAAGTGCCACAGTAATAAATGTGAGATAAAGGGATGACGAAATAGTGACATTGTTTTAATTCTATTCTAACAACCTCGTAAGAATGTCGTGTCCATTTTTACTTTCGTAAGTTTTTGTACTCAAATGAGATCACGAGTTTTACTGACTTTTCAGTTTAACGTTGTATCTTTTAGATAAAGAAATTAAGTTGTATCTTAATAATTATTATTATATATGCAGAGAAGTGTATTTATGGATTTTTAAATTTATACAGCCAACCGCTATGTATTTCATCCATAGGCAAGCTCTCTTAGAATTCAATCACACTTTTTAAAATTGAAAATCGCCTGGATATACATCGCATCGCAAAATATCATAAATGATAATGTAGCATAAAATGTAATAACTCTAAAAAACACAAACTCCATTCAATTTATTACATCACCAACACGTAATTTACGAGATCCGTCCATATATTGAAAATTGTGAAGTTACGTGTTCATACCTTCCGATTCCTTTCGCAAGAGTAGAGTAAAAAGACAGAATAATGAAATGACGCTATTTCTTCTTGAAGAAGTAAAAGACTTGATAAACTCATGTTCAATTCAAAGTAATAGAATTCACCTTCTCTCACTCATGTTCCAAGCGATGAAGCAAGAAGTGTTCATATAAACCAAATGTTGTTATCAGGTAACAAAGCACGTAGCTTTGAAAAGTTTCCTCTCCCAAAACGAAAACCCAGTGTACACATTACCTTTACTAAGTTTTTAGCTTTTTCTACACATACAGGCTCTCACACATACCCACGCACCAACTATCGCATGTTGTTTTTCATAGTAAAAGGTGAATATACATCATGTATTAATATAGAGATCATGAAGACTCTTCTTAGCCAAAAAAGGTGTTCAGGAAGAGTCCCGACGGACCGACCAAAAGATGCACGTGAGAAGAACGGAAATGATATTAAAAAGGCTCTCGTTTCCTTCCATTCTTGTTCCAAATTTAAAAGCTACCGTCGTGGTTCTCCTTTTGGCTTTTTTTCTTTTACCACCAAAAGATGTGTTGTTATTACAGTAAGAAAACAGGCAAAAGCAGAAGCAAGAGAGAGAGGCTTGTATTCATGTTTTTGAAAAGGTAACCATCTACTACTACTCACAAGGCATGCTTTGTGTTGTAGATCTAATGTTGTATGGCTATCCTCAAGAGTTGTGTTACGCAATGATGAACATACTCAACACCAAAAAAACGCATGTACTTGAGAGTTAGCACTAGTACAAAGCTCGATCTTTCCTTTATGTTGGTTTTTCCTTTTGGTCTAGTGACTGACGTATCTTTTTAGAGAACACAGAGAAAATACACGATGGCATTTATCTGCCAGTCAAAATCCCGGAGTTACACTTGAAAGACCTGACTGAACCAAATGCACTACTACCGCCACAAGGCATCACACGGGATAACAGACGTTTAGTATGTACATATATGCATAGTACATCCTTTGAATTACTTAATGCCGTTTGCAATCCAAGCTTTTGTGTTTATACGTGTAAACGTGGTAAGTCAGTAGTAACTATACGAAAGAGAAGAAGAAAGAAAGAAACGATTCTATATGTCTTGCTCCTTTTCTTAGTCTTTCTTTCACAAAAGTCCAGCTCTGAGTGAGTTAAGGCTCCAAATTTATAAAGAAGAAGTCTTGCCATAAGAAGTATGCATATGTATGTATCTTTCTCGCAACAGACAGAGATCTCAGAGGCTTTTCTGTCAGGAATATGCATGTGTGAGTGTATCCACTTCTTTAACGTTCTTTTAAAGACTTTTGAAAGAATGATTATTCTTTACCTTTTCTTTTCTGTACCTTTTATATTCAATGCTAAAAATGGGTACTCACATCACATCACATATTATTCTTATCCCCTCCGAAAAAATCTTGAGCTATTTCAATTTTCAATAGAAAGACATCATGGGGATTGAGTAAAAAATTCTTTTAGATCCTTTTTTGTCAAGAGCTAAAAAGATATTTTAAGAAAAGGATGAAGAGGGAGTTGCCAAAGTAGGCAACAATTTCTGGAGAGCTTACATATATAGGTATACGTTTGGAAGTTACACAGGGCATGATCCGGTTTTATCTAACATATCAAAAAGAGTTGTCGTTTTAAAATCAAGTTATACGTAGTTTGGTTACTTGGAAAAATACTTGTAATCTAAAGTATCCGAGTTTTTACCTTGCCAGTTAAACATTTTCCTTTTGCAAAAAATCTTAAACTGTATTCACGCAATCCTACACGTTTTAGCGCTATATGTATTTGCCAATTGTGAAAAAAGTTGGCCCGTCAAAAAAAAACTTGGGTATGTAGGCGCAAAACTGAAATGGCGTTCTTGAGAAATGATACTTTACAAAAAAAACTTTTGCCTTGCTGTTTCGTATTATTACTTGTTCACATTTGATATTTCAATTCGGCCAAAAATAAGTACTAAAAAGTTCTAAATGTAAATACAATTTTTCTCGCTTGGAAAGGTATTGAAATGCCAAAAAATGTATGCTAGTTTTTGCTCGTTAAAAACTTACCTTTAAAAAAAACTCTTTGATGGATATTTGATATCAATTTGTTGGTTAGATGACTGATTAATTGCGTGAGACTCAAATGGTGACAGAATTTTATACTCGAATAAATTTAAAACTCGCATGACTTCTTCTGTGACAAATTGAAAGCAGTTTGCCAACATTTGTAGATTAACTTAAAAATTTCTTAAGCAAAGCGAAAATATGAACGCAGTTAACGTAATAAAATTCCAGAAGCTGTACCATAAAGTTCCAAAATACTCCAGCTTTGAAATGACTTTTGGTTTATTTGCAAACTTGACAATGTTCTTAAAACTGCATTACTACCGCAATCACCAAACATCGCACCGTTTCACGCAAATGTTCCCACACCACAATAACATTCTTCGTTTTACGTTTGCGTGTTTGGGTAAAAGTTCAAAACACTCCTTACCAAATAATTGTACGTATATCCTGGGAAATTGAAAAACAGGGGAAGAAGTGGATGGAAATGGGGGAGCGTGGGACACTAACAATGTTTGCCCTTCATGACATCAAGGTCTCGCTCCCTCAAGTGTTTGCATGCAATGTTGCCAGTAAAAAATGCAATCATTCCGTTTTTCACTATCTGTCTCCTTCCAGAGCCGAGTTGTAGTAGGAGTTGGAATGATAGTAGTAATGAATACTGTGTGTTACACCAAAACGTATTTTTCTCTTCCTCTTAATATTGATTGTCACTCTTCCGCCTCATTCACCCCCTCAACACTCAGTCTCCTGGAAATAATTTTTTTGCTAGCTTGCGTAATCCACAAACAGAGAATGCAAGGGAATAGTTACCTTTAAAAAGTTATGACAGTGTTTTATTACCGCTAGTTAACGAGACGCAAAGCCTTAACAATCACATTTCTTCACTTGGTGGAAGGGATTGGAAAAGTTATTACTGAGAACGTAGTACATACATATTATACGTAAACCTTAAACCTACGTAAAGATGTTGGTTTGACGAATGTGAGAAATACGTCATTGCGTGATAGTAAAACTTGAGTGGAGGGGGTGAAAGAAATTTTAAAGGTTATTAAACAAGCGTATTGCTTATCGCAAAATGTTCGAATGTAACCTTTCGGTTTTTTATTTCTACATTGACTGTAATACCTTTACATAGTATGACTTTATAATTACAAACAAATCGCAACTCACAAGATGGAAAATCAAAATTAGCATTTTAGCCTTAGTCACAGTTGTAATATTAAGTAGACTTTTAATGTGCCTTTTCGTAATAACCTTCTCTTAACAAGACATTAAATTGCAATACAGTTTCATCATTTGCAACTTAAAATGGATTCGGAAGGTTTTTATGACTGTGACCTCTAGACTGTAATATTAAACTTTGTAGGAACTAGGAAATGAGTGCAAGAAAAGGTTCACACTTGGATACACATTTATTCGAAGAAAATCTGTGTTGTAAAAACGGAGTCAGAAAACTCATTCATATTTTATAGGACCACCTTTTTGTCGTCTATCCGTTCAATCAAAATATATAAGCATCGTGCGCACACCGCATTAACATAAAAATTCAAAGAGAGAGCTTTTCAAAGTCACAAAATACTGTCAATCTTGTCAGTCCATGAACCGAGCCGTAAGTCATTTCTTGTTATTTTTAGCTTGACTTACCTTCACAATATTGCTTCTATCCGTCACCCATCAAAACGCTCTTTCCATCCAATCTTTTCTCCTGTAGCCACAGCTGGTGTGTGTGCGAAAGATCAGAAACTGTAAAATGCAAGCTAGAATTTTTTTAAAGAACGTTTTTAAAAGCACATACCAATGCATGGCGAGACACACCAGAAATGAACGAAAGAAGCAATCTCATTTTATGGTTATAAATCTTACCATATACATTCTCAATTCGTTTTTCCTCCAACAAGCTAAATCATCCAACGTGGGTGGAGGAACCTTGGAAGGGAAGGTAGTAAACTGAAGCGTGTATAGTGAATACGCAATCTTGAGATTTTTGTAAAATAGCTCATATCATCATAATCGTATCAAAAGCATCATTATTACTATTACCTATTACTGCTACGGTTGTATTATATGAGCTCTCTTTTTAGAAGATGTGCGGCCTTTATCATGTATGAGTTTACCGTGGACAAGCAAAACACATTTTTATAGTCAAACTTCTTGTAATCTAGAAAGGCAAGTTGAAGCAGTAATGCAGTAGTAGTAGCTGCCTTATACATAAAAATGAGATTTATTTTATCTTCAAACTCCAACCTGGGGAATGAGAAGGCAAGAAAAAAATAAATAATGGTATGCTCTCTCTCTTTATCTACAATCTGTCTCTGCGGGAGGATATTTTGTCATTTGGTGACTTTCTGACATGCTCATCCTGATAAGATATGGGAAATTGCTCCTGTGAGGTTTTATTTCAAACTTGAGAAAATATATCTTAAAGAACCTAGTCAACCACTAAGCAGTTGTATTGTGTTTCTTCATGTCAATTTTTATTTACATTCATACTGCATCTTCCTCGCCTTCAAAAACACTGTTGCTTTTTTTTTACCTTTTTATCCTGTGTGCTGGGCTTTTACTTACCCATAGAAAATGGGATTAGTGCTAGGTATCAGTTTCTTGAATTTACACGCTGCAGGGATTATCACCAAAGGAAAATGTACCAGCCTCCAAAATATTGTGCCAACATCACATCAAAACTAGGAATAGTCATCATCATTATGTGGCTTGAACACATAACTAGAAGAGTGGTGTAACGCGGCTAGAAAAGGAGTCAGTTCACTTGCAATTTTTACAACACTTAATCTTCATCAATGTAGTGGCACTTTCGTGTTGTTCGGCTTATCCATAGGCATCTTATAGTTTACGTTCGAAAAAGTCATTCTCAAGCTGAGTTCATATTGAGTTGATGCAATGGGACTGGTAAGACAGTGCATAAATACTTCCAACTGTAACTTTAACCGTCAAGCTGCATGACTAAAACCAAATTGTGCAAGAACTCAACTAGTGACTTTCTTTTGTGGTGAAGAAGATTTACAGACATATTAAAATAAATGCAATCTGTGTGCCGTCATACGAAACAGAAAATGAACTAACATATATATTATATGTTAAATCCCTACAGTGTTGTAGATTTCTTGGAGAAAAAGCTTTCAGACAATGCGATATAGATTGACTTGAAATTGATAACTGAAGTCCATTACCAGAGTGAAATTTAATTTTCAAATGTAAGTTATATACTTACTTAGTAAAGGAGAAGCTATATACACAGTAATTTACACTTCCATATGTTCATATATTATCTAGATTCTACATAAGTAATTTCATAGCTCGAGTTTTTGCTAACAATTTTTCTGCCTATTTTGATATTGTTGGTTTGTTTTTCGTTTAAATCTCTGGTACGGAGTGTACAGGCTCGCGAATGAAACCCTTTTCAGCAATGAATATTATGCACGCAGTAATTTGTTCTTTAGCAATCCCGCTGTGCCACACTAAAAAAGACAAACCTAAAACGCATAAATTCAGAAACTTGACAGTTAAACAAAGGCTCAAAGAATTTTGAAAGGATTCATATGGATGGACAGAAATAGATATGTGAAACAAGAGGTCCTTTCATGAACCTGATAAATTTTCCACCAATGGCTAAATGAATCCCGGCATTTGTTGATTTTTACACACTAGATTTCCATAACAGTAGGAGTCTGCTAGCCCTTTAGGACCACCTTGGTAGTCCAGAAGACTCTACCATGAAAACATATCTCATACACAGTGTAGAATCCTTTAGCAGGAATTTCTTTCACAGTTTACTTAAACAAAAGCTGGAGACCACAAGCTGGATGCCGGGCAAGTTCTGGTGTTGAAAGCTGGCGTAGATAACACCTTCAGTGCAAAACACGCAGTCTTTTTTTGTTTGGCTAACGGGGTGACTGGAATGATTTGTTTCATCTTCATCCGAAATATGAGTTTTAGATGGTTACGTTACATGGAAAACTCATTCAAAACTGTGGGTTTTACTCATAAGAGATGCATATTAACAATTCAAGGCATTGATTACAGTAGTGGATGTGTAGTTACTGTATTTTCTTTTATGGTTTCTAAGAATTCAACGTTTGTAATTCTATGCTTTGCTCATTAAAACGAATTTCTCCGTTCTTTTACTGTGTACAATATGTATATACTTAAAATACATTCTATTTATGCGTGAACTTGACTGAGTCTCATAAAACCACAGTTATTTCATTTGATGACGGATGCGTGTTAATTCCGTTGAAAAACTGCATAAAACCAGAGATGCATGTAAGCTCACAGAAGCCTTATGCTTAATTAAATCCATAAAAAGAAGCTGCTCCACAAAGACTTTAGACTAGGAACGGCTTTCCTCAATGAACAAATAATACTTGGCTTTGGCAGCAGCAACAACTTTGAAGCAGTTAACAAGACGTTTTCAAAATCTTCTCAATGAACTTTCTTGTCCGTGACATTTATGTCNTTTTCAAAATCTTCTCAATGAACTTTCTTGTCCGTGACATTTATGTCCGCAGAGCATGTACTTTCATGAAAATGTAAATAGCATAACAAGCATGGTGTCATTGAAGACAAAGCTTGAGCTCCTTAGGATTTTGCTTGAGGTCTGCTTTCTGGATGAATGCAAACTTTTCTCTCTCTCTCTCTTCATGCTTTTAGAACGGGGTACATATTTATGTTGGTAATGTTTGTTTTCTTATTTTTTGCTCCATGAAATGTCTTATAACCTCTCTTGGTTAGTGGAAGCTCATCTAATGCACTGCATTTCATTAGCATAACGTAACGCAAACATACACGTGCCAACTGTAATCCTCATTTGAGACTACTACTGCACTCTGGATGCTGTATAGTATCAGATATTAGATTAGAGAGTCATAGTAAAGAAGTAATAACCATTCACCGCTTTTGCACATGAATAGTTTCTGCTTCTTAAGTAAGCTCTGTGTAAGACTGGAAATAATACTTTTAAAACTCCTTTTCGTTTAACTTACAACGTCTGATGAGGTCGCAGTCGGTTTTGAAAAGAAACGGATGAATGTTGAAGATGACTGATGCTCACTGTGATGAGATGGATGACGAGGAGCAAACTAACCATAAATTATTATGAAGTAGTCATCTTTGCCATATGGAATTACATAATTGAGGAATATGGTAGGTACAATATGTGTAATGGTAGTTTCCACCGTATCATCTATATAAAATCTGGATTTTTAATGGTGGAAGGTGTACCTCCAATAAAACTAACTGGTTGACAGAACATTCAATAATATTTATAATCTTCATCTGAAAACGCTTTTGCACATTCCTTTTTTTCATCTGTAAATATGAATAAATCGGTGGTACTCGTATGAATTCTAGGAAAAGAAAATTGTGATTTTGAATGAATGTGTTGCAAGGGGGAAGTGAATTGTATACGTCCTTCAGCTTATTATCTCAAGCGTTGAATTTGACCTTTATCTGAAGTTTGCAGAGGGTGTATAAATTTCTTAAGTTGATCGTGAATTTAAATCTCGTTTCAGTTCATTTTCAGTTTGAAAAGTGGTAAAGAAAACGGATTTGGACTCTTGCGAAGCTCAAAATAGAATTAATGGTTATGAACATAAGTAGCATTTGAGGATTACTTTAAATGTAAGGAAAACTCCATGTAAAAGTTTTATTAAGGACAAAAACCAAGTGAAAAGGAGATGCTGAGCGGATCTCGCTCGTCTGATTTCCGTTTCATGAAAAAAGTCTTGATCAGCAGAAATAAAGTGTTTTTCGGAGTAGGGATGATCATGATGATTAGAGCATGATGACGGCATTAGAGTGCGAGGTGGTAGTTTGTCTTGGAAGGAAATACGGAAGACAATATTTTCACAGTTTCTAGAACTTCAAGAGGTGAAGTAAGCATTTCAGTTTACTTCCTTCAGTTCACATTCATGAAAGCGTTTCATTCGGTGAGCAACCACCAAGTTCTTACTTGTTCTGATGATACGAATAAATTCTATAATTCTACGTATGCTGGAGTAGGGAGAAAAGATGTAAATGGGCAAACATTATCCGATATTTCATCAAATTAAATTTTGCCGAATTGCTCATGTCAGCCGGAAGGATGGATCTTTGACAAGCTAATAAAAATTCATGATTTGGGGAATTTCAAACTTGAGTTTTTTCTTCTTGAACGCGCTGAACATTACTCATACTTACGACGGTCTTTAAAAAGAAACGCATGGCGATTTTTCTGAGGTTTTAAGTAGGAGAGAGAGCTACTTCCTCAGTCACTTCACTGCTTGTTGATGTTATAAGCAGCGATGGTGCTTCTGGCTTGGAATAAATGACTTTTCAATCACTGCCATAGCGTGCCACAAACATAATTCTTCACTTTATCTTTACCTCTTTTCGAGCCCTGTCACTGATTGCAATGAAAATCTCAGACGCCTCGTCTGAATAAGATATTAAGCTTAGCACGTTACATTACGTTCACGCACAAGATATAAGTACATTCCTCATTCATACAAACAAGTGCTAGCTACTTTTAGTATACGCATACCTGCTATAACACTTACTCACGCGAGTAGCTTTTACTCACACAACTGCAAATATTTATTACGGAAGAAAGATTTTTTCACAGTTTATTTCCTTTCTTGCCTTCTTTATATGCTGAGGGGAAGGGAACACACATCAAAGTAAAAACTCTTGGTCTCAAGTCCCAAGTTGACTTTCTAGCTTTCAAATCCCATTAATTTGGAAATATTTACTTTGACTCGACTTTTTTTTGGGGAACTCTGTGTCTTCACTTGAGAGAGAATTTTATATGAAAATGTATGTCTTAAAGATTAAACTATATTATGTGAGTGTAAATGTATCTATGTTGTTTGCATTGCTGTTTTGGGTGGTGAGTGCGCTTGGATGTATACCCTAAGTAAAGTTATACAATCTTCAGGCATCAGGAAGTGCGTATACAATAATGTGTGAGCATTTTCATGTATTAGTATTCCTCTTCCTTTTCTTCTGTCTCCCTCCATTTCTTTTCGTATACAGTTACACACTTACGACTTCAGTTTTAGAAAAATTCAAGCGAGTATAATAGCAGAAGAAGGAAGATAATATACCAACTGAGTAATAATATATTGAAACATAATGGCCTTTACGCGTGCTAAGAAAGGTATATTATTATACGCACTTTTATAGAAGTATATATATACTTTAATGGAAGTACGTGTTCGTGTGTCCTAATAAACATTATAATGACGAGGAGGCACATGGTACGTGTATGTACGTATGTATTTTTCTTCATTCCAACAACCAAAGCAACGTCTCTTTATCCCGGCCTGGCAACTCAACTCATTTCATCTTCTTCCCGTCTGAGTTAGACTTCCTTCCGCCGTTATGGCTCTAATTCTTCTTTTTACTTATTACCCTATCTCCCAATGCAGTAATGCTGTTTCTTCTTCTGTCGTTTAGTTGTTGCTTAAATAACACATTCAAACTCGGTTATTCAAAGTCGCCGAGATAGAACCCTCGTTTGATAATCATAATGACTTTTACATCCAAATGTAAGTATAAGGAAAGTAGGAAAGCATACCTACTAATGTACAGTCGCATGCGTAAATCTGACTAGCAATTTTATTTATTTTTCTTTGCACTCAAAAATTTACCTTCCAAAAAGAACCTTCAAGGAGGAAGAAAAAATACTTATAAACTTTTACTGGAAAATAATAATGTTACGTTATGAAATAAATCAAATTTTCCTTAAGTACTTTCAGAAGAAGTTCTCAGAGCAATGCCACAAAGAAAACTTGGAAATGAAATGTGCTAGTCTAATTGACAGTAGTACACATCAGTAGCGCAGCATTTACATAGGTTTGTGTGCGATGAAACATCACTAAAGCTATAAAATCTGTACCCAACATTTGACCTATTCATTTGGCGTCTAGTAAGTTGACTTTTGTAAATAAAAATAAATGGTCCTTCCGTGAAATGGCAATTACAGTAAATTAACTCAAAAGTATTACTAATCAATGTAGAGTGACCTTTAGCCTTGCCCTGATCATAGTAAGCATATGGGAAATTCATTTTGCTACAGCTATCTAAAAATCACACACCTTAAAAATTTAAAGGTATTCCTGGTTGGAGTTTCTGGTGGCTGCAATGATTTTTTAATATGGCATGTGTGTCCACAAACTAGACCTTTACACCCTCTCCCCTCCCTGTGCCGCAGTTGCAGCTGTCTCTGTCCACTCACCTACAATGTCACTTTCATCCAATAACTCGTAATCCAACCAGGTACAAAAATTATTTGATAAAAGGTAGCAGTTGCAGCTGTCCATGTTTTTTTTGCTTGAGCAAGCTTTTTGATTCTTTCGGTATAGTTTTGATTCAGTGAAATAGTAAAGGATGCGTAATAATAAAGTCTATGTACTGGAGTTAGATATGTATATATGAAAGTAGGTATAGGTATATACGCAATGGAATGTGATTAAGCTGGCAATGGCAAAGCTGAGTTGGTAGGGTAGCATATATAGTTTATTCAACCGATACATTTATTCACCTACAATGATTCATCCCCCTTTCTTTCCATCTATTGAGAATTGAGAGATACTGGGCAACATCATAATTCAGTTATGCTGTAAAATATGTATAGAGCAGAACGTGCGTGGACGTGGAACATAATGCTTACACACGCTCGTTTCCTACTGTTTGGTAAATTAGATTAAACATCGTTAAGTTAAGTTACGTGGGCCGAATACCTTCTGGTTCTGGTATATGTACACTGAATAAACTACGAAAAACAGAAAAAACCAAATACAGCTTCTGGAATCAAATGATATATATACAGTTTCATATATGTATATTTACCTAACGACGCTTCTATAGCTAATGGCTGAATGAATGAACAACTTCCTTTGGTTTTATATTCGTCTCAAATTCTGTTGTCTGCTCGGGGTCCAAAAAACATTTTTCAGGAAAATGGACTCCGTTTTATTTCAGAAAAACAACCTCATTAAGGGAGCCATTCTTCGGGAACCTGATATGCATAACGAGAATTATACTTTTGACATATGATAAAGGATATAATGGTTTGCGTAAGCATATTATGTTTATTTCAATGTATTCAGGTTTATTTTTCTGGATTTCAGCTTTTGATCATATTTAAGTAATGAAGAAAGGGACGAGTAATGGGCAGTATTCTGGTATGAAAATTACAGGTTTGTGTGATTAGAAAATATGATGATGAGTTGGTGGTGGGGCAACAACACTGGCTCTGATTAAATTAAAACATAAAAGGCCAAAATAGCTTTAGAAAAGGAAATATTATGATTGATTTCATTGCAAAGTAACCGCAAGCTTATAGAACAAAAGCTTTCTGTCCTCAACTGACCCCATATGTAAAACGTACAAAAGGAACCATAATAAAATAAACACCAAAGACTGCAAATAAGAAATTTTAACAGAAAAGAGAGAAACACAAACATCTGGAATATGGAAAACGTGACGAACAAAAAATTTGTTTGGAAAGCCCTTGAATTACTAAAGACGACGGTCCGAGCGTGCGTTTGCATTTAGTTAAGTCTAGTTAAATACTTGTGCAAGAAAAACAGTATTTGTAAGATGTAAGA
>JAHZNG010000902.1:0-10839 GCA_027744375.1 Orchesellides sinensis
GTATGGCGTTAACACATATACACTCACACAAAAGAAGAGTGATCATGTCCTCAATTTTTTGAGAATCTTCGTTCATTACACAGTATCATGTAGGAAAAGATTTTCTCTTAGCTATTCAAATTCATCTGCTGAAATTACACGTATCCTTTACAACCAACTCCAATATTGTATGTAGTAGCTTACCATTTCGAAACCGATCTCCAAAGTCTATTTACAAATGTGCTACTAGTAACAAAGCTATAATTATGTAGAATCATAAGCCTCAAGTCAGGAGACGACAATTTGGACAAAGGAAGAAAATTTTGCAGAAAATCAGTTTATGTTTGAATCTCTGCCTAATAAATTGAAATTTTTGTTATTAGGTTTGCTTGTCATTTACTGAAATTCGACACGGATGCTTATTTTCTTTGTAAACACATGAAAATTTCCCATCGTATGTCCTTTTATGAAGAAAATCTGCATTTCACGAATTACAGGTCATTTTTTTGAATGCCTGATAATAATAGTATGTATTTTCACAACATTAGGACACTAGTGTTCATCTCGTCGTAGATCTCATCAAAATTGAAAGGGAGCTCTTGACATGTTTGCCATTGTACGTTGTGTACTACCTGTTTGCAACGAAGGCTCATCGTCAGTGTACTACACTGAACGTGTATTTGTTGTCATATATGAATATATGATGGATTTGCAGTTTCTATTAGTTGTCTATTACGATGAAGATAAGAAGAGAGTTAAACATTAACAAATCGCGTTTGTATTATAATATGGTGTGTGTGTACCGATGACGTTTTTGATGAAGGGGTAAGCACAGCTAGCAAGTTCTATAGTATTTTCCACACTGTGACGCTTGAGTCAAGGTAACCGTGCCTTTTGGGTAAGTAGGTGAAGATACGGTGGCAATATCAAATGCACTCGGCGAGTTTGCAAGAAAGACAAAACTTGTCATAAAAAGCGTGAATATTGCAGGCAACCCTTTTTTGCCTCATAATATGATATAATTGCTAATATACATATATAAGTAAGTATTCACTCTATTTTGGTGCTACACTATGATTTTTGAGTAGTCCTCGCTTTCAATCCATTTACTTTAAAAGCTTTGCAAAAATGCACTGTGCACTAAATAAAAATCGTTTGTGGTAATGTGGGACAGTAAACTGTAAGATGCGTAGTTTTCATTAATATTTGGCAAATATAAACAGTACAAATCCATTCTATTTGGTGAGGACAAACAGCTAAAGTAGGGGACTAATATTGATCACATTAATCACCTTACTTTTCATCTCGGACTAAAACGAAAATATAGCGACTAAATTTGGATTACAATTCCATGGTGTATAATTACGTGCAGCAAATCATAATAAATTTTTTTCTGTACTAATACACAATGCGTTATTTTATATTGAATTATCCAGACACAAAGCAATTAATGACATGCTTAATTTAAAAATAAAACATATCCTTGTTCTGGAAACTCATTCGCATTCCATCACGTATCATCGTAATATTATATAAGCTCACTCAGTTTACATGAGCGATAAAGGTCTGATTTGTATGTAATTGTTTACCATGGTGGGTGGTGAGAATTCATGTCCCATTAAAACAAAGACCTAACAAGTAACATTGATTTTTAAAAATCATTTTTGATCTTGATGCATATGACGTGACAGTAGTAATTTACATAAGACCATCATCATCAAGTTTGTATGGATATTGCAAAAAATGCAATCAAATGTCCATATCTCACGTGCACAAAAATTTACATATATTTAAACGGTGAAGTTCATAATATGCATGCATCATCATAACCTGCTCGCATGGAGAGCAAAAACAAAAGAGGACCTTTAACATAACAACTCTTACTGCAATGCTCGAGTGGCCTCTTCCCGAAAAACCTTCAAGTCTACTAATTTCATTGAAGGGACACATATTTTTGTGGGTACGCTTTCGTGCAAAGGGACAAATGAGCATGGCATAATGCAATTGTGTAGTGCTTACTTGCAAAGATTCATACTTTGAATATATTTTTATTGCATTGCATCTCAAACTCACATGGGCAATGTTACGTAGGTACATGCGAATGTTTATATGTATATGTTATGTATGCATAACACGCTTGATGCTTGCATGCAAGCTCGAAAGACATGGCAGCGCGGTGACTGTAGCAAGCGCAAGATAAGCTTGAGGCCACTCATCGTCCACTGAAGAAACCTTGCTAAAAAAAATGGTATCGTAATACCAATTTTTGTATCGCTGTTACAGTACAGGTCTATGAAATAATATGTCTATAATGCAATATCCAAAATGGTACTTGTAACCTCAGAAACTTAATTAGTCTTCATGGTTTATGGATTGAAGAGTAATAATATAATTTATGGAGTAAATTGGTTAATTGTCTTAAAAATTATAATGAATAGTTACTTAAATGTGTTTTATAGACATAGTTAAGGTTGCAATCTCTGTTTGAAGATTTATATAGGTTTTGTAAACAATCGTTCGCTNNNNTATATGTAACTTAAGTGAAGGATCGCGAACTGCAGCCGGACAGAACCGTCGTTTAGGATAACAATACATAATGATTTTAAAAAAATCATATCCGGTGGCAGTCCATGTGCAGACATATCATTACTAAAATTTCCATTTGTTTGTCCATTGGAATAATTTACACCTCGTAAGATGCTACACCGTCGTCTCATTTGTAATACTCTTACATATTACTTTCATTTTCGTTTATGAATAAGTCAAACAATTACCATCTACCACAGTCATCACTAATGTTCAGTTCCGCGTAAGAAACGATTTGATGTAACATCATCATGGTAAAAATCTTTGAGTCATGCATAATATATAAGCTTCCTCTTTTTTGTAGTAATGAGTTACGCAACATCAAGAATTTTCACTAAATACAAGCTTAACGTCAGATTTTCATAAAGCATCAGATGCTGTTCTGCCTTTATTTATCCATTTGCCATTTCTAATTCATTAAAAAAATGAATCATGATGCTAATTTTGAGTGTTGAATATTTTGCAATGTGCAATCTTTTTGTCTGCATCAAATGAAAGGTCTGCTTTGCTTCCAGAGAGTGTGCAAATGATAGAAATTATTTAGTGCATCTCACATTAAAAAATCATAGCCCAAAAAGCTATCTGGCTCTGTCATAAAGGGTAATCACGCAGAAATTTTTCAAAGGGATTTTTGCGGGAGCATTCCTATTATTACAATTATCTGATTGTAATTAAGTAAATTGGTTTATGTCTAGAAACAAAGGTCAAGGCTTGTATGATTGATTTCTCAAATTTTTGCCTAATAATCTGACAGTGAAATAAAGCGAAAACAAACAGATCTCTGTATGTAGTGGGAGGGATAGTCAAACAATCTTAAGATCAATTGTTGCATCAATAACAATAAATGGCCAAAAACAACATATTTGTAATCAGTAAAATTGTGCACTTGATCTTCGATCCTAATGGTACGCATATAATAATGAAAAAATTATTGCAGGGCTTCGTGAACCTTCTCTTGTTGCGTCATGGTATGATAGTGGTTTCTTATGAATATTTTACCAACAATCTATGATTCTGATGTGGATGCTATGATTTGTTGTCTACTCGGCAGTACTACTGTTTTGTGAGCATGCATATATTTATTGCCCAACATTATTCTGAGAACAAGTGCACTAACGTAATTGTAAAGGTTGTTGGCATTCACAAGACAATAATGAAAGACGTATAATATATAATATGAATGTAGTTTTTAACATATTACGTGTATGTAAATTATACATGCATATAATTATATTGTTAAAGTTTATGCATGTACATAGACGTTCGAATGATTATGATAACCAACATTTTTGTACCAAACATTTTCTTGCGAGCAAATTATTTGACTAATATATAGTGAGATGATGTTTGATGGTTGACTGAAGAATTGCAGGCAAAGTCTTCAAGCAAGAAAGAAGAATTTATTGCGAACACACTCATTATACTCAACCAAATCTTTTTGCGGCTGAAAAATCAATGCAAATAGTAATAACTAATTTTGGAAGTAATGAAACTAATTTTGCACATGAGGGACTTTCAATTGATGCACAAGATAATATATGAAGCCTATTAATGCCCAAGTGTAATGGTAATAGAACTTTTAGCTAATTTTTGAAAACCAGATACATTATGACCTGGACTAGCTTTATTATTCCCATTTCGGTGGATTGCTTCCACCGTTAGCTAATCCCTTCACAGAGATTTATAGACACTTATGACAAATTAATACACATATATGTATATGGCTTTTTTTAATATTTCCAAAAATTCAAATGCCCATTTTGGCATTCTATTTATATTAACTGTTTTACTCTGTTTAAAAAAGGTAGGTTTACTCAGCGTATACAAACAAGTGGTTTAATCTGCTGTCTGCACTGGATTAAAAAGCAAAAGTTGGATCCAGCAAAAAGCAACAAGTAAAGGCTTTTTTGGCAAGTGCGTTTTTAGCAAATTAATGTCATCAAATTGAATGAACTTTAAGTGAGTCTCATGACCATTTTTTAAAGCACCTAAACTATATTCAGCTTCAGCTGTTTAATGTACAGTAAAAAATAGTTCATGGATAAAATGTTTGTAAATTTTATAATGTATTGTGAGGGAATTTTTCTTATTTATACTTACAATCTGCTTAGATAAGAAATCAGATGCCAGCTTGTCTAGAACATGCATAATTTTGCAGCTTTCATAAAGGCAAGTAAACTGCTATTTGCAACCTACTGCATGACCATTCATTGGGAATTTAACGAATGCATCTTTATATGCAATTAAATATGGTCATTTTATTGTTTGCATTTATAAATTTATACACAAAAATTGGAACAAAAGACACGCTGGCAAAATTCTTTCCATTGTACTTTTTGCAAATCTGATGCATTTGGTGTATATTTTAAGTATGGTTGTTTCCCACTGGATGCCAAGTTGAGATGAGATGGTAATTTACTCGTATTATTTTTCGACTCTCTCACAAAGTTTTACTTTAACATGATAAAAAAATTACACTATACAATATAATCCATTACAAAGTCTCAGTTTTTTTGTTGTCAGTTCGTGCAATTTGGCTTCCCATTTGTTAATAGTTTGTATGTACTTGTTAGTTTGTTGTGCCAATGCGATGCCAAACTGCCAACACTGCTGAATCTCACTTTATCTTTAGGTTTAAGTTAAACACACACATACTCACAAAAAGTAGCACCGTCATGTCATTATTTAAACAATAAATAACAAGCAAATCTTTCGCCTAAGGATAAGCTTACGTATCTCTGTATATACGCATGTAATTTACCTTATTCAGCATAAAGAATCTGTAAACCGACTGTCACTTTTCTGTCAACCCACAACTCATTACCATCATTATTTTTCACTCATAAAATTGCGAGTGTGCAGGACAACCTGCTATGTGACTCAGCAACTCCTTTATAAAATAAGAGACAGTAAGTAGTAACGAACGATTTAATCCGAGAATTTTAAATTGATTTTTTATTTCAAAATAGTATCCTTCTATTTTGAATCATGCTTTCATGCTTACAAATAGATACAAGTAGGACAATGTTGTCATTAATATAATTCTAAAGTAATTTTTGCATGAAATCTCGCTCAAGCAATTTGGAATTTGAAATGCGAGTTTTCTTTATTTAGACTGATATTTCTTGCGGATGAAAGTATGAGTTCGCGACATAATTTGGTAACAAAATAGATTTTATAAATGCATAATAAATATTATTCTTTCGACCCTTTACTTAATTCGCTCGTTAAAAATTTATTCTCACGACACGACCAACTAAATTTGATAAATTGGCTGAACATAACAACGTAAAATATTGTGGTTTACAGATAATAAGTTTGGACTTACATTTACTTATCTTATTTAGTTATTTATCAAGTTGTAAAAATAAATAAACCTATATTATTGCTCTTAAAATGTTTGTTGGTAGTCCCAATTACGGGACCAGAGCCTTTCATAGCATTGTTTTCTCCGACCTGAAAAGGGTGACGTTGATGAATTAGGGATCAATACACTTTGCTTCATCATTACATCTCGTATTTGTTATCTTTTATATGTTGTACTTCCCGTAACCATTATCAGCATACCCAATAACAAATCCTTGTTGTCTTTACGATTTAAAACACTTGTGATGTACATTATGTACGTTCTCCTTCAACTGATTTCAATGCTTGTATGCAAATAAAACATGGTACGATGACTTTTTACCTGCCCTATCCCGAAATGGCTTTTGATTTTCATTCATGCTGCTATTTTTAGACTGTTGATGCCTTCGGCTACGATTTCTTTTTTTGTTAATATTCTTATGCTTTGTAAGTAGGTGTATGAATTTCGCACAAGTATATCTATGTACCCAGAAGCCACTATCACTACGCCGTTTATGGGTTGAGTTGAAACTCTGTTGACACGTCCTTCCTAAATGTAATGTGCCATAAACAAAAGACGACAAATTCATGATATGGGGATTTTGAGTAGCTCAAATTTCGGATTGTATTTCTGTACAAACACCATCATATCATTCAAATGCGATTTCTTTCGACGCAATGCAAATAATTAAGTAAGTACAGCCATGGAAGTGAAATCAGTGTTTTCTAATCTTTCATAATGCATAAAACTTTGTCTCATAAAGGATCATCAACACTCTTCTGGTGGACCCGAACCCTTTGAAAACAAGAACTGTTTAGGTGTATTTTGAATGGTTTGCATGTGAACTCTTTAAAACTCAATGATTCATTCCGTATCCGGCTTACGAAATTTTAGGTTTAATATGCTAAGTAGAATTAGGAAATGACTGTTTAGAAAAACCATTCAAAAGTTTTATTTGCAAAAAGCCTGAATGAACCCACGTCATTAAAGTCTCGTAAATATCTACACAGCTGAAATACGTCGGCGATGGCTTAGGTACGATGAGATGTAGTAAACATGAAACTGAAAATTAGATGCAATTAAATTTGGTTCGTAACATGCAATATCAATGCAATTGTAACAAACAATCTCTGCATGTTTCTGGACAACTAGCTATAATATAACCACGAGAACAATTAGTATTCTTTCAGACAGACCTCAAAGTATGTTATGTTGCTTGAATAAAAGGAAATTTTCCTTTCGTGTCGAATTTCCTTCAAGTTACTTTGACGACCGTTTCGTGCAGTGGTGCAGTACAGAGAAATACAGCAAGTCGGAACAATAGATTTAAGTGGAATTAAGGAAAACTGCGAGTGTGCGAGTGAAATACGTTGGTTTAATCATCCTTAAATTCGGCTCTTGCACAGCTTTACAAGGTCAATCAAGCGACTTGTGTGCGAAACTTTACCACATTGATTTCCATGTATCTGCGTAACCTTTTGGGATACAGATTGGAGTTATCCGGTCTTGTTTTTCTTTTGATGAGCAAAAGAAGAATTGTGAAATGCTTGTAATAGTAGTTTCCAAGTTTAAGAAGAAAAAAATTGGCTTAAAAACAACCATCGTTAATATTCTACTTGGCAATAAGTGATGTATATACACGATGGTGATCATAATAATACATAATGATCACGATATTCCTTTTAATAGCAATCCGCTTTACAGGTTACAAGTGTAATGGAGTGGAACTTGAGAATCGGTGGTGTATTGTGACGATATGTCTTGTCTTAATTACTAGGTTGCATCACATTATTATGTATGTTTGTTAGTTCAACACAACAAGCCATTTAAAACTTAACCTATGTTCATAGGTATATTAACGTCGTAATACCGTCAAACTAGGATTTGCCCAATATGATGCTGCCTCACCTTTGAAACTTTTTTTTGGCGAAAGTTGGAAATACCCAATACCCATATAAGTTACCTATGCATTCTCAGAAGAGCTTTGGCGTATGTATGTCTGCATTGTAAAATGAAAAGAGCAGTATTTTGCTTATTCTTTCGACACCACACGTTGAATCGTTTGGTATTCAAGAAACGCTATTTACAGAGCTATTTACCACGGTATAAATTATTGTCCACGCGTTATTGTATGAATGTAAATGTGTTTTAAGGTGAATATGTAATTTACTCTGTAGCTGGATGTTATAAAAATATGAAACTTGCTTACAAATGCAAAAAACCAACTTATTTGTCATTATATAATATATTTGGGCTCTAACGGTTGTAAAAAACTGTTGATGACGCATAATCTAAAGTTATACAATCAGCTATTTAGTGGCTTCAATGCTACATTTAGTATCACCATTTGCTTTTTTCACATGAGCTATTTTGAAACATATTGTGTGTATTAGGATTGCATAAGATCCTTAAAGTGGCTTCGTTTTAACTTAAGTGGGGCATATGAATTTTATAGATAAAATTATCTAAACATAAAAACCCATCTCAATATTTAAAGTTTCAGTAAGCTAGTTTATCTGAGGTATTTTATTTTAAGCAGCCGACAAAATTAGCATGACGCAAAGCCAAGGGACAATTTTTTAAATTTTCATTTTTTTCTGTGTGGCTATTGTAAATGAATGCAGAAACATGTAAGACAATCTTGTTAAAGGATAAATCATGTCGTGCTGAATTTTCTATACATTTTCTGCACTGTGACAAATAGCAGGCCACAGATATTACCCCTTGAAGCCATGCAGAACATTGTTATATCCATTATTATTCCATCTCATTTGGCACGCACGTAGATTTAATAATATATAATGAAAGTTTTTTATGGTTTTTTGCACTGTCGTTTATTTAATGAATACAAGGAAATCATGTGGTTTTCGGCCTTTACCCTAAACCGTCATACACCCATTACAAGCGAATCTCCTCCCACTGGAGAAACTTGATGTAGGTAGTTGATGAAAGCAATTATTAAAAGGCAAAGTCAATCTATACGTGACCCCCTCGCCATATTCCATAAAGACCACAGAATCAAATTTGAATTGCTCATTCTTCAAAAACTCTTAACAATGCTTGACCAGCGGTGTCTCAGCAGGTGTATCAAATGGACAAATTAAATTGTGTTTCTTATACAAGTTTTTACTCAGAAGAGAACAGAAATATGGAAGAGATTTATGTATACCAACCTTTTCCGAATCCAGTTTTTTAAGTTGGAGAAGATGTATGCAAAAAATGTCCTTCAGATTCGACACTTATGACTCTGACATTGGATTCCCAATATCAATTCATGTGCAATTTTTCATTTTGTTAAGGATTTGTTATTTGTACATTTTTTACTGGTGAGAAATTCTTTTGTTATGGCCAATATTGACGTGACGATATGGCCTGTCGTGTTGAGCCCTCATAAAAATACGGTTGATTCAACCATAAGTTTTTGAAAAAAAGTCCTTAATGGAATTACTTTAATGTACGAAAACAAGTCAATACTATTTCACGTAATAAAAGTTGATGGAATGCAATAATAATGTGTCATTGAAATAAGTCTCTTCTTAGGAAATGTACAAATAACACACGGATTGTATTTTAAATATATGATCTGTTCTCGTGCTACAAAATATATTATTTACCTACATACTTTGTTTAAATCCTCTTGTACGTTATGTAAGTCTCTTTTCCGATCCCAGTGGATTACATTCCCACCCAGACAATAAATCCTTTGGTATTCAAATATTTGTGGTATATAGCATTAAAAGTATGATGCATTATCATATCATATTTCAGCCATACAAAACACATCCCTTTTCGGTTAAACCTCAGGATCATTACCATTTTACCCTTCCCTACTCATCAAAATTTCTTTATTTAGTCACGCTATTAAGATTAACTGAACAAGCCGCATGTTATAAGGCTCTTAAGAGTTCGATCTAACCTTGTGCACAATGAAGGGAAGGCTTTTAAAATTAAAGTATCTACCAGATATAGGTGCAGACTTGTTATAACCCAGAACTCATCCGGACCGTGAAAAAAAGTTTTGATTTTTAAATATTTAAACATGGTGACTGGAAAAATCTTCCCAAGGAATTATCGCATTCATACTTTAAAATACTTTTATCATAACAAAAACATTTCTGGAAGAATACCGGTAACATTTAGTTATACACATTATGATTTATAAAGCATAACCCTTTGAATCTTAAGCAGATTAGGAACTACATGAGCCGAAAGCAGACACAAACATAAGATTCAATTCTACCTCAAAAAATATAATAATCTTGCAACATAAAATTCAAATTGAACATGTAAAATACCCATGCACTGATACTGATGGGTATGCATATAGAGGAGCAAACTCTAACAAAAATATTATGCGTAATGTAATAATATAAAAAGTCGTTACACAATTCCATTGCGCGATGCGTTGCACTTGCGATGAGTATTGCATGTGTCCATTTTTCAATGAAGGGCCATGCATCATGAAATGTTCAGTCAGAGTATATAAAGCACCTTTACTGACCCTACGCTAGTATTTTCTTTTGTAGTGTGCAAAAATTATACATAACGCGATACGTCGTAATGTTTGTGTTGCACATTAATTCATCATAAGTAAAATCTGACTTAGGAAGGGGTTGTCTGTTGCCCTATTGTAATAATGAATTCATATCTTCTACTCTGATAAAAGCCAACAATGTGATGAGATTGGCAAGTAAATCAAAGCAGTCATATAAAATCATTCCTTGTCCCTTGCACCTATTACAGGTGATGATGATGAGGATGATGACCATGTAAAACTTCTTTTCTGATGTTCAAGGCAGCAGGCGAGCCCTAAATAATTTTTGCTGCCTTTTGCAAAATATAATATTTTCTTTTTGTAATGTGCTATGCTTACCTTCTCGTGTGATCCTTATGTTACAAGTATCGCATGATACATGCGCTCCTGCTAT
>JAHZNG010000903.1:0-11174 GCA_027744375.1 Orchesellides sinensis
GCAAAAATTCATAACTTACGAAGTATATACTTACTGTATGGAGTATCATAGCAACTTACGGAGTTTGCGGAGTTTACGGAATTTACGGAATTTACGAACCAACGCATGAATCCCCTCAATTTGAAACTTGTAAAATATTCTAGGCATCCCATTCAAGTTTTTAAGAGCTAGCGAATACCTCGCACGAAACGAACTCCAGCATTTCGTTATTCAGAATCCGAACCACGTAGGAAATAATAGTTGTCATCATGAGTTTACACAATCCTATTGGAATACGTCAAAACATTCTGAATTATATCTTTATAATTTTGTCTTTTATTATATTCTACCTGGTTCTTATGCCATTGTCAGTACCTGCCTTACTACTCATCTTAATATGGAGGAAAATCCTGACATTTTCTTTAAACGTATGTTACAAAGGAAAATATAAGCCCGTGTCAGGCATTGACACAGCGTGCACAATAAACTACCCTTCAAATGTGTACGTGTCAACTTTCATACTTTACCTTGACGGACCCTTTGATATAACTGCATTTAAAATGAGAATTTTGAATTCTTTCAATATTATCAAATCAGACGGGACAAAACCATACGGCAAAATGTTTATGGTGCCAGTGGAAAGATATGGGTTTATGTGGTGGGAAGATAAAAGTGATTCTTTTGATATTAACAACCACGTGACATTTATGCTATCTGAAAATAATCGTAAAAATAATGTGTATTACAATACAGAACAGGACTTGTTTGAAGCGATATCTGGTATTGTTGATAAAATGTGGGGCACTAACTCTGGACCACACTGGGAGTTTTATGTGATGCCAAATGTAAAACTGGACAATGGAGATGACACAGTTTGTGCAGTGGTCCTCAGGATAAGTCATGCATACATTGATGCAATATCATTCTTCCAGATTCTTCGCAACTGCCTTGCAGATAATCCACCAAAACTTGTAATTGACCCAGTGAATCCTAAGCTGCCAAAAGAGTCATGTTTCACAAAATTATGGCGGTACCTTCAAGCGGTAATATTGGGGCCGCATTTAGCATTAAGATTCCTATTTCTTAATGAAAATCACACATTTTGTGCTGGACCTATAAAGGAGTCATGTGCTAAATACTTAGGTAGGAATAAAATGGAAGTTTCTTTGGATCTGATGAAACGTATTCGGAAATCGTACAAATGTTCAACATTGGCTATAATAAATTCTGCATTTTGTGGAGCGTTATGTGAAGCAGCTAGAAGAAAGGGGTTGCCTGTTCCTGGGGAAATGCTTGCAGGACAGATTTATGCTAATCTTCCATATCCGAATGAAAAACCTAGGAATAACTTTTATTTGAATTATGATCGACTTCCTGTTGGAATTAAAGATCCGTTTGAAAGGTTGAAAGCTTTTGAGGAGTGCTTACAAAGCATGGCTAGGCAGCAGTATGCAGGAATTGCATTTCCTTTAATTTCTGGAATCGTTGGTGCATTACCGATCTCATTGGTTAAGTTGTCTTTTAGAATGATGAGAGCATCTTTTGGGTTATCGAATATACCTGGGGTTGTGGATACTGTATCCATTGTTGGAAGCAAGGTTCGATTAATATGTGCGGTACAACCTGCCATTAATGGTTTCCACCTTTTCTAAAATACTCATTAGTATTAGTAGGTAGAGTAGTAGGGGTTATGTATAAAGCAATCTATTTTAATAAACAGGTTACGGAACTACAGTCGTAAGCTACAATGCTTGCTTTGTATTTAAGAAAACGCCGGTTGTAAGCTCCAAGGACGATATGGAGTCACTAATTCGAGATTTTGAAAATCAGTTGAGACTACTGGATTGCCAGGTGTAAAGTATCTATAAAACTTTTTGCGTGTAACTTATAACTTCATCTTAAAATTTTTAAGTTTTTTAAAGAAGCAGTTATGCTGATAGGTCAAGTAATTCAGGGAATGTCTTATACTTTTGGTACTTTGGTCAAAGCACAATTCAAGAATGACAATCTGGGAGCAAATAAATTTGTAAAATATACATACAAAATAATTAATTTCTCAAGAATTTGTAGAATTTGTAGCATCCTTGACGCAGGAAAAGAGGAGTTTTATTGGTTGTACTTTAATATTACATTTCTTGCTTACTTTCGCAATAAGAATATTCATTTTATCTTAGATTTCCTGCTTGGTGTAGTATGTATGTAAATTCTGGTTTGCCAGCTTAAAGTTGAAGGTCATTGTTACGCGTAAGTGGATGGAGAGCAGTACTTTCGAATCTTCATTTAAAATAATAAATTGGTAGTGTTCTGAACTTGTACTGATGGTTTAACAATGGTTGGATTTTTTATTTACACAATTTTAAGCCTTTCATTCCTCATTTCTCTTTCATAGTAGAACGTTGAATTTTTTATGTATATACTAAATAAGTCATTTAAATCTAGTCATCATGAGCTTCAATACATTAAAATTAAAAAATGCTTCGTTATAATCTTATGTTTTGTACTGTTTTATTTGTTTATTCTCCCCATAATCATACCCTTTCTTGTGCCCATCCTGATTTGGCAAAGAATTCTGGCATTTGCAATGAAGATAAGGTACAAAGGCCGATTTAAGCCCACAACGCTTCTCGACACAGTTACAGCTATTGACACATCAAAAAATGTTAACACGTTATCGCTTTTTATATACCTCCCAGGACGTTGTGATGTGAAATCATTAAAAAAGAGAATTTTGACCTCTTTCAGTGCCACAAAGCCTGATGGCACACAACCTTACGGTAAAATGTTCATGGTGCCTGTGCAATGGTTTGGATTTATGTGGTGGGAAGATAAGAGCGACGATTTTAACATACACAACCATGTAAATTACTTTTCTCACCGGGAAGGTTATCAAAGTAAGATGTGGCCGCCGACTAGACCATACTGGGAGTTTCTTGTGACACCAAATGTAAAACTAGATGATAAACAGGAAGTTGGTAGTGTGATTACTTGTAGAATTAATCATGCATACGTAGATGGGATATCAATTGTCCAGCTGCTTCGCAACTGTCTTGCAGACACTCCTCTAAGACTTGTTCTGGACCCTAAGACTGTACAACTGTCAAAGACAACGTTATTATCAAATCTCTGGAATTATCTTCAAGTAGCCTTATTAGCATTTAAGACGTTAGTTTAATAATGATATCCACATATTTTCAATTCAACCCAAGAAAGGGCAAATATACTGTGGCCGGAATAAAATGGAGATTTCTTTGGAAATGTTGAAGAGAATTAGGGAGTCGTGCAAGTGCTCAACATTGGCCGTATTCAATTCAGCCTTTTCTGGAGCGTTGAGAGAAGCAGCTAAAAGAAAATGCTTACCCATTCGAAGTAATGTTATGGGAGGTCAGGTATTTAATGCGTCTTCCCATATCCAAATGATCACCCTCAAAATCATTTTTATATGCATTGGGATAGAAGATCCGTTTGAAAGGTTACAAGTTTATGAGAACCGGTTACATAAAATGGGTCAACAACAGTATGCAGCAACTACGTTCCATATATTCCTTACAATTCTGGGTAGATTACCGATACCATTGGTATTACCATCTTATATACTAGATTGATAAGATGGTCATATGAAGTGTCAAATATATTCTGGATTGTTGGGTGACTTTAGTAGAAATGGAAGTCGGGTAGAAGTAATTTGTTCCGTCTCAAACACCAGAGCAGGGAATGCGTAAGTTTACTTATTAAAATATTAAAATGAAAAGCATCATAAATCCCTATAACTACAATGGAAACATCAACGCTGGGTTTGTATTTGAAGACTCGCCTGTAGTCTGCTCCAGAAAAAACTTAAAGTTAATTATTCAAGATTTTGAAAAACAGTTAGGTTTACTAGATGGCATGGTGTAAGAATTGCATTTCCGTTAATAATAAAACAGTACCAACCAATAAAACAATAAATGATTTTTGCTGACTTTATTTATCACTATCACCTATCGAGTGCTGCCACAATTAATCTGTTCTTCCAAATCTTCATTAACTTTAGATGTATGTATATATCCTTTTAGCTTTTAGCTTATGCAGTATTGTTTCAGTATCCAGAAAATACCAAATTGTACTAGTATATATTATGTGTATGTATATCTTATTTATTTGACAACTGCCTAATTACTTATGTAAGTACACAAGTATAAACTTTACATATAACGAATGCGTTTTCAGTGTGACTGTCCAAATTTAACCACAAGCGTCCGCTTTCACACCCATGTCACACATTTTAAGCATGTTTTGCATTCAATGGATGAACTACTGTGACTAATGTGTACAGCATGCTTAATATAACTGAAAGATAATGAAAATATGCTACCTAATTATATGCTCATAATTATACATTGAAGACTGCCCATTATACGCTTCTTGTACGTGGAAGTTTTAGTTAACCAGGGAATTTCCTTGAAATCTCATTATTTTCCTGTTTTCAGCAAAAATACATGATATACTTGAGAAGGTAACCCTTTTCAAGCAAATTTTATCGCGGATTAAACTAATGTGCAAAGAAATGGAATCTAATAAAATTGAGTTACAACTTGAGCCTGTGCATTCCCGTGTTTTGAAATGATATTTGAAAAAGTTTTTAACAGTTGTGAAGAAATTAAGAATTTGACAGATAAATATGGATAGTATTCTGTTGGGAGCGGACTTTCTAGGAGATATTGAAGTGACTAGGTATTCTTCAAAGCGCAAGTCGGAAGTGGTCCTTTCATTCAAGTTTGAAACGTATGAAGTAATTTGCAAGAATGAGAAGACAGGGAAGGTGGACTCTAATGGTAAGTATTTGTTATAGCTAATATTAACGATTTTATAATTTATACTAATTAAATTTAACTTATTTGCAGTATGTCTCTTCCAAGTGAAGGAAATAAGACCTGGGAAGAGCTCCAAGGATTTCGAGCGATGGGCGTCGGAAACGAAAAAGATTGAGAATGGAAGATGCTTTGCCATCTTTTACGGGATTGAGTTCCGTCTTAAGACGTTATCCATTGCCGGTAATTTAATAAAATTGGATTAAACATTAAAGCAGAGATTTTTAATTAAATTAAATGAATTTATAGCTCCTACAAAGAGAGAAGCAGAAAGCTGGCTAAAAGGTCTGGAGTATTTGCAAGACAAGCGGTCTACATCTTACCTGGCGAAAATGGACATTTGGTTCTTAAAGCAATATGAAGATATGATTATGAATTCCAACCAGCACAGGTACTTTAAGCAACTCATGCAAAATAAGTAACTTCAACAAGAATAATTTTGGTTTTAAGACATTTTTTAAAAATTACAGTATTACTTTAAAACAAATGAAGGATTTTACAAATCGGATCAGCTTTAAAATTTCAACGGGGAAACTAAAGGAGAAATTTCAAATAGTTTCAGATTCCGACGGAACTGTTAATATATTTGGCTTTACGCGGATGGTTCGGGATTTTCTTCATGATCAACAGGTATAACGCATACTCAATTATCAAAAGTTGAATCTTCTGCATAAATTAGGTGCAAAATATTATTTTTAAATGACGTGCAAATTTCCAAAAAAAGATTTTCACCGATTGCTTTGGCAAATACGTTCTCCAAAGCAAAATCGACTTGAACGAATTCCAAGAGTTTTTGCAACACGAACAAAACGAAGTCAAGTTCACCGACTACATCCCATTCTTCCGGGAGTTTGTCAAGTCTGGAAGTAAAGGGTTAGCTTATATGAATGCTTATGAGGTGATAATCTAATAAAACACAACCAACTCTTTTTTCTCGATTTCTATCAATGCAAATACCCAATATGGTAATAATGGAATATTATTTTTGAAAATTATGAAGGCTGTTGACTTCCTGTTCTCATCCGAGAACCAGGTATGGAACAAGAAATATGGAGTAGTATACCAAGACATGACACGACCTTTGTCTTGCTACTGGATAGCCTCCTCGCATAACACGTACCATACTATTTCTTTGGCATTTATAAAAATAGCAATAGTGTTATTTGAATACATGATAAATTGTTTCCTCATCAGATATTTTGTTATTTGTTGAGTAACTGAATACAATTCATGCTTATCTGTTTCAGATATCCTGTGATACTCAGCATTGAAAACCATTGCAGCGTAAAGCAACAGAAAGTAATGGCTAAAAAATTTGATGAGGTGTTTGGGAAAATGCTGGTGACACATCCGTTATTCAAGGAGGAAACTGAATTGCCTTCCCCTCACCAGCTCAAAGGAAAAATCCTTTTAAAGTGCAAAAAATTACCGAAGCACGCCAAAGCTATTATTGAAGACTATGAGAAAGAAAAGGAGAAAGGGTTGGATTTGAGTGATACGTTTAAAAATGGGAAAATGTATATTCAAGAAGGAAGTAGTTGGGAACCTTATTTCTTTGCGTTGACAAATGACAAGTTGATTTATACCGAAATCGACGATTCAAGGACGAGTGACTATTTCGATACTTTTGACTCAAGTTATGTATGAACCAATATGTGTATTTAATATGCTTATGAAGGTTGATATTTTTTATTGGGAATTTGTTATTGTTTGCTAATTTAAGGTAATGCCCATAGAGGAGCTTCATTACAGCAAAAAATGGTTTCATGGTAAAGTGCCAGGAGGAGTCAAGGCTGCTGAGGAGAGAGTGAAAAAGTTTGGGGTTGAAGGAGGATTCCTTGTGAGACAGAGTGATACTTATGCTGGGGAATACTCGTTATGCTTCTTGTAAAAAATATTCACAATATTCCATTTCAAAAGAATTAATTTTAACCTGTGTTTACTAATTGGTTGTACAATTTGTGTANGAGGAGAGAGTGAAAAAGTTTGGGGTTGAAGGAGGATTCCTTGTGAGACAGAGTGATACTTATGCTGGGGAATACTCGTTATGCTTCTTGTAAAAAATATTCACAATATTCCATTTCAAAAGAATTAATTTTAACCTGTGTTTACTAATTGGTTGTACAATTTGTGTAAAGGTCACAGGAAAGAGCACATCACATCCGGATAAAGTCAAATCCGGAACAAACTCAGTATTACCTGATTCCTTCAAAACAATTTGACAGTTTATACTCTTTAGTCAGCCATTATAGGAAACACCCTTTGGAAACCCGGGTACACATGATTATAATATTTAAAATGGATGATTTGACATATATTGGATAATGATAAATATAAACGTGTATTTATTTCAATAGGACTTCTATATTGAGAAATTTACAAAGCCAGTACCGCAACCAGAGAAGCACGAGCAGCAACCTTGGTTCTATCCCAATGCCCGCTTTCCGGAGAAAATGGACAGGAAAAAGGTTGAAGAACTTTTACAAAAGATTCCACTAAATGGAGCGTTTCTAGTTAGGTACTCCAGTGAAGGGTCAAGCAGTGGTGGGCGATTTGTTATATCGTTTAGGTATTACAATATCACACGATTGTACAGCTTACCTAATATAATTTATTACATTTTACTAAGTTCATAAATATTTTATCGGAGTCAGAATGGAAAATCAAATTAAGCATTGTCTAGTCAAGGAAGATGGTCGTCTTCTAGTAGTCTCCAACCAAAGATTTGAAAGCATTGAGAAACTCGTCCAGTACTATGCCACCCACTCATTTTACAAAGGTCTAAAGTTGAAGCACGCGGTGAACGAGGAGCTCTACAAGTTTGCCCACAGCGTTGAGGTAATTTGAATTTGAAATAAGTACATCCGAGCCAAATAATACCTATATAATATCTGTTACAATATTTGTTACTGGATATCTAGGCACCAGATGACAAAGTGTACACAAGTCCTGATTACCTTGACACAAATACCCACACATCCCACCAAGTCCGCGCACTCTACGCCTACCACCCCGCAGACCCTGACTTGCTCCGATTCGAGCGGGGTGACGTGATTACCAATGTTGTGAAACAAGATAGCGTTTGGTGGCGTGGGGACTTGGGCGATCAAATTCAAAAAACGTTTCCAGTTAACTTTGTTGAAGAACTGGAGCCTCTAGATTCACCTTTCGGAGAATTGCAAAAAGGATCCATTCCAGTTGGGAAGGCGGATGTGGAAAAAGGAGCGGATGACTTGTATCCATATATTTTAAAGGTTTACAGTCCAAACATTCCAATGCCTTTTAAAGCAGCCGTGAAGACATACAAGGAAGCTAAGGAGTGGTGGGTGGCCTTTAAATGTAAAGTAAATATACGAAATATATAGTGAAAGGGTTAATCATATGGATTTTTTGAATTAGGCAAGAGACAATCAACTTTGTACATGGGCGAGCTGCAAGGAAGGTGTCGCAAAGCTACAAAATCCAAAAAAAGAACAAAATCGCTCAAGAGTTCTCCAAGCAAATAGTATACTGCTGTACCATTCCCAAACTCATTCCGGATGATGTGAGAACCAGAGGTAGGGTCTACAATGAGATGACAAGCTTTACAGAGGTGATGGCAGAAAAGCAAATGAGTACTGATCCAGAGTTTTACGTTTGGTACCATGAGGTATATACATGACATAACATTTTATGCATAATAGCACTTCAAATTAATTCTGACACCTTTTCCATTCATCTCAGGTTCAGTTTAGCCGAGTTTATCCTAAAGCCCAACGTGTGGACTCTTCCAACTATAATCCAATCCGATTTTGGAACTTTGGGTGTCAAATGGTATCCTTGAATTACCAAACACCAGGTAAGGTACAAATATAAAAAATTATGCAAGGTTTAAGGTAAATACTTATTTATTCTAAAATATTATTGTAGACAGGCCAATGCAACTAAATCATGGCAAATTTCGTCAGAATGGAAGCTGTGGCTATGTTCTCAAGCCTGATTTTATGTTTCGAAGAAATTTCCACCCAGGTCGGGTGAGGGATCTGGATGTTAATGAGATTCAACCTTTGACATTTAAAATTACGGTGAGTATGAGTGAGACTGAGCATATGTATAATAGTATGGGGGAGGTAAGGAATAAAATGGTAATGACACACTATGACTTACCTTGTGCCTCTCTATTGTTCCAAACAGATCATTGCAGCTCGTCAGCTACTCCGCCCAGGAAACAAGTTCATTTCTAGTCCTTACGTTGAAATTGAAATAATCGGAGCGGATTTTGATTGTCAGAAAGTTCGCACCACAAAGTATATTGGTATGTAATGTCTTTATTATTGAGGAAGTTCACATTCTTTCTTGTGTTTTCTTTGCCACTTACAAACTTTTCTGTATTGTGTAGCTGAGAATGGATTCAATCCCTTCTGGAATGAAAAGTTTACGATTAAAGTTTTGAACCCGGACTTGGCATTGATACGCTTTTCCATTTCAGATGAGGACTCGTTTGGAGACTCTCATTTTGTTGGACAAGCCACGTATCCTGTAAGTGAAAGACATTTGTACTTGGTGTATGGAAATTGATAAGTACATTTAAATAATTAAAATGTGTATTGTCTTTAGGCACGATGCTTGCTTCAAGGTTATCGAAGTGTTCCACTTGAGAATGGTTACGGGGAAGAGTTAATTTCCAGCATGTTGATACATTTGCAGTATACTTATGATCTACACGCAAAAGCCAGACGGACATGACACCATAAAGAACATAATTTGTGAAGGAAATCCTTTGTAAGAATGTTATAAAGAGCCAATTTTTTGCTCGATTGTTATCCTTACTAATTTATAATGTTTTAAAAGTAAAGTCGTTGGTAGAGGAAAAGACACCTGCTGTTTCTGGGATTTTTTAGGTATTATTATTATGGTTATTACGATGTTCCTTAAGACCATTAAATGGATCATCAGCGCTGTTATTATGTAGTTCCGCTTCATTTGGACATATGTATGCATTTTTTACTGCCAATATGAAGTTTTATTTGTATCAAACACACAATGTTGACCACCACCCACGTTCACTATTATACTACCGTTCGTATATAACAACGCAATATCCATTTATACTTGTACTAACATGTGCTCTTAACTCTGCAACTCTTGTATAACACTTGCATAAGCATGCATTTGGACATTCTATCCTCCATGAAAAGATATAATGACCATTAGTTTAAGATTACTTGTGTTATTTACTGCGCAATTTTTCTGAGTGTCAATTTTCTCGTAGGTAGTACGACTTTTGGCTGGGCCAGCCTACGGATTTTAAAATAGGTACATGTAATTGAGACTTACCGGACGCGTCTTAAAAAATCCGATCTGACAATCAGAATTATATTATGAACTATGAGTCAGATTTCAATTATTATAATAATAAAGACTTGCAATTTAAACTTGGGATTGTAACAGGGCTGTTAGACCTACCCATGTCGTTTACCAATAACTTTAAAAACGGGACATTGTCTTATTATGACAGGATGCACAAGCAGAAAAAAATCAAAATCTGGTTGCCAACTTGGCTATTTGTGAATCATATACTTAGATAAGAGTTCCTAGAAAAAATTGTGTATATGACGTCTGAAAGCCTTAATTTATATGTGAGCACTTAAAAAACTACATGATCCTAGAAAAGGTTTCCTTGAAAGAATAAAATGAAATTATGCATTAAAATACATTTAAATGGGTGTATGGATGTATTTATTAAGAAACCGTTGTTAAAAAAATTGAAATATGTTGAGTACCATTCTTTGAATTTTAACCGGAGCAGCATGTACTTGGTAAATGGGAATTCCATGAAACTGATCTTATCAAGGTACACAAAAGATACCTATATATCCCACAATAAAATATAAGATTTCAAATAGTTTTGAGTGGTAGGCACAGACGGACCCAAGTAAACTAAGTGGCTACACTAAAAATAGATTTAAAAAAGCAGGTTTAGGTGTAAATTAATGAATGAATGAGCTGGACTCGCATAATATATGAACATCTTTTAAACAAATGCAAACACGATCATCCCACGTTTTTGTTCAAAGTACAAAACTGCAAAAGTATTCCATGCGTGTACAAATCTATATTGTAAAAAGCCAATCCCCAAGAGGCAATTGTTCTTTTTGTCATTAATTTTCTCATACGTTATGATTATGTTATTGATAAATGATGTGTGCCGTCATAGGTATATGCATATTTTACGTGGGTTGAGTAGAGCACGGTATGTGGTCTGGATGCAGACAGAAATTGAAAAAGACGGAAATGAGCTCATCTCATGGAATCTTCGCACAAGAAAAAAGTACAAATAGCTGCTATGAACAAATATATAAACATAAC
>JAHZNG010000904.1:0-19314 GCA_027744375.1 Orchesellides sinensis
ACCTATATAAAAGAAGACCAAGCCTCGAAGAGTTAGCGTTTTCACAGAGAGGTACAAAAAAGAGTCCTTAGACACACATCATTTTGTTCACAAAGAAAAAATCTCACAAAATACCTACGTATGAAGTTCTATGGAAACCAAAAAAGAATGAAGGGTTTACAACAATGTTGCCTATTATCAGAAGGTATGAGGACAGTGTGAAACAAGTTTAATATAAAACTGGTGTATTTCATGTAGGTACACATATACAATGCAAAAGAATTTGTTTCACCTGGCTGCATCTATACTAGGTATATATATTTATATATATTCAAGAATCCCTGTTTTTTGCATGTTTGTCTCAAACAAAAAAAGAGCAACGGTGTGGTTGTAACAAGATCTAGTAAACTTTTTTTGTAAAAAAGGTTTTCTACACAATGCTGTAAGCCTTTGCAAGAAAGAAAGCAGCTTTCTCCTCAAGTGAAAGTAGAATCTCGTAAGGGCACGGGCCATATGTATAAATAGATAGTCACAGTCACAACGTGTAAGCTTGGCGTGTACATTAGTATGCTGTTAAGGCTGAAAAGGTATACAGCAGTTAAAGAATTAGTGGTAGAGGCGAGAGGTGAGGGCTGCAACTGCATTTGCTCATATATTTTTGTAGAATATATGTATGTTTAGTGTGACTATGCGTCTAACCTATATAAATCTAACCATATTCTACGTTCCCACAATTCTTTGCGTAGCAAAAGGCTACGTATGTGAAGCGCGGTCGATAGAAACAATGGTTTCTGTTTCTAGTGAAGCCCGTTTAAGGTATACAGACTTTACAAATATATAATGCATCGCTTACGTATGTATATATTACATCTTACTCGATTGCGGCAGTAACCATATACATATTATTATATACGTACTACTTTAAAGGGATCAAGAAGTGATTTAACATGTCATTGACAACTACATTTCCTTTGATTGTCACTTATTCTTATATATACATACTCCTTTCACCCAATTTCAAATAAAAATATACGGTAGAAAAAATACCATTTCAATTCAACTGTGTGATTGGCTTTTATACTTTTCAACTAATCTTAGAGAAAAATTACATTGGAAGGTACACTGGAAGTATTTAATAGCAGTGTGATGATGGTGGTGCACTGCAGGTTGTCAACGTATCGACTACAAAAAAAATTGTAAAAAGAAGTCTGTTTAACTTTTTCTTTGCTACTTTTTCTCACAAGAATTAACGAAAACCAGAAAGGAATTTTGTTTCACTTCTCATTGGACTTTTCCCTAACGTCTTATTAGCCGCTTTTCATCTCAGCATTCTTTCTAGCTATACTCTCTTTTTACCCAGAATAAAAAAATTTAAAACTTTCTTTTGTGTGTAAATTCATGTGAATTCAAGGACTCAAACTGTCACGAACAATGGGAAAAACAAGAGAGAAAGTATAAAAAAAACTATACACATCAGAATGCTTTGCTGGTTCTGGCATGTTAAGTATTGCAGGTTTATATAGGGTAGGGTGGTTTTTTGTTTAAGTTCTAGGATTTCAAACATAGTTTTACAAAGTAGAAAGTCCATATCCTATTTAAGTAACAGAAAGCACATAGAACATGAGAAGAAGTGATTATCAGTCTAAGTTTCACTAGGCTTTTGTAGAGTCACGTAGTATCATGTAGGAGGCAGGAGGAGAAAGAGGCATACTTTATGTGAATGCATGTGAGGTACATACATATATAGATAATATCATATTACACTTTTGCAATCTACATTTATACATACACTATCCCATCATCTAAACTTTCCTAGCAGCTGCAACCACAAAAAAAGGAGTGAAGTAGGGAAAAGTCGAAACCTGGAAAGATGTACGTTAAACACATTTAATGTAAGGATGACGACAATTGGCTGTTGCTCTACGCTGCATTTACCAGATAAAAAGCTGGACATGTTGTTTCATTCCATATTTTATCAGTCTATCTCTTAGAAAGAAAAAGACTTTCCCAATACTTGGCTATATTTTTATAAGAAAACTTATCAAATCAGCTACATATATGTAGCTAACTGTAAATAACCTTATACACAAGCCTTTAGCCTGATAAAAATGGAGACAAAAGGCGTGTTTGTACTTTCTTGCTTTCAAAAGACAGACAGATTAATATGTGGAAGAGAATGATTTGATAATAATAATGATATAATGTCTTCTTCTTAGTTACATTCTATATATTATATTTGTATGTTACATGCTAGTCTGTCCTCGCTCTTTCCTGCCAGCTAAAACATTCAGTTTGCGTAGGATAAAAAACTTTTATTGTCTTTCTATGAACATAAGATGAGATAAAGACATAGTTTTTACAACACACAGTATCAAGTTATTCATCTATCCATCCGAAGTACACACCTACTATAAGTAACAATAAGCGGCAGCCTTTTTTATACTTTGTCATAGTTTATATACATAAATAAATGCTTATTGCTCAACTTTAAAAAGAAACTTGAAGCAAAAAAAAAGAAAGCGGAGGGTATATTATAAAATATCTTGCACGATACAAGTAGTAGAATATATAAACAGTGGGAGGGAAAGTAGATTGGCCAAAGTAAAAAAAATACTTGAAGTTTTTCCTACTAAGTGTGGTGTATCTTGGTCTGAGAAAGTGTCCCACATGTCCCCGACCTGTCACCATGATATGCTTGAAACTAGCTTAATGTATGCGTAAAAGTGTCCCCTTGAAATACGACAACTAAAAAAAGTTTTTTTTCTTGTGGCTCTATCTTTGTATTCCACTCTGCTGTCTTGTTCAAGTCGACTTGGTGAGCGGAGCAGGATTTCTGGGTGGAAGAGATGACTTGCTATTATTTTTATTAACTTTTGTAGTTATGTTGGTCTTGCAAAAATACATTACTTATAAATGTACAAATGTATTATGTTTATGAAAGTCTTTCTACTCGCGTCAGGATAGGAAAGTAAAGATGTCCACCAAATCAGAGTTGTAATATCTGGCGTGCACCCCGGAATACAAATGCTAGAATTTTGTACGTAATGTACAGTTGATCATGAAACTAACCAAATCCCAGCCAACCTGCTTCCAAAAGCCAGTCAGGATAAAAAGGCACAATTTCAGGATATTGCTGTCAGTCTCCACAGGGAGATCCCTGGAAATGTAGGAATGTCTGTGGAAGCGATTCGTGCTGTATGAACGCAGTGGTCTGACTCTCTCTTTCTCATCCCGCAAGGATATTGTGGTATGCTTTTAGTTTCCACGATCCGTTTTCATTTTCACATTTATACACCAATGCAGTCATACCACAGACAAATTTGATTCAGGCATTTGGCTGGATTACGAGAATAGCTATGCAAAGCCTTTGTTGGAGATAATGTAAATCTGTACCTATAACTCACTTGAATTGAAATACATATAAATCAGATGCGTTTTCTTTATTTAACCGTGATGTAATGATGCTATACTGTTACATAATCACCCCACAAAGCCAAATAGTTAGATGCGGCTCACTAGAGACAAAATATGATTTGAATGATAATGTATAATGCAAGTTATACATACCTACAATGGAATGCAGTACAACTTCAATGAATGAAATGCAAAATGATAAAAAATAATGAAATAATTTTCCACATTGTGTACATATACTGCATACAACAGCTAGCAATAAAGAAATACCAGCTAAAATTCCGGAGACTGGAATGTAGTGTAGTATGCTAACTACTACGTTAAGCATTGTATTTTCGTAACAAAATATGAAAATGTAATGATGCTATACTGTTACATAATCACCCCACAAAGCCAAATAGTTAGATGCGGCTCACTAGAGACAAAATATGATTTGAATGATAATGTATAATGCAAATTATGCATACCTACAATGGAATGCAGTACAACTTCAATGAATTAAATGAAAAATGATAAAAAATAATTAAATAATTTTCCACACTGTGTACATATACTGCATACAACAGTTAGCAATAAAGAAATACCAGCTAAAATTCCGGAGACTGGAATGTAGTGTAGTATGCTAACTACTACGTTAAGCATTGTATTTTCGTAACAAAATATGAAAATGCCCGGATCCTGTACAGTACAAAACCGGTTTTTAAATATTCGGAGAAAATACCGAGTAATCCGACACCAAATAGCTTGAATGTGCAATTTAATCCTGAAAATATATGAAATCAAGACGACTCCTGAGTTTTACTTTACTTTCTCTGTGAATAGACTCAAAAGTAGTTTGAAATATTGCAAAAAAAACTTTATTTTAAAAATAATTCAGTTTAAACAACGGCAATGCCTACGCAATGTGTTGGATTCCATCTGGGTTCACTAAAAGCCACTAAGTCACTCTGTCCTCTTACTTTCTCCGTTGTTCGCTCTGTGCATTAATGTATTTATGCATTTTCGTTTTCATTTCCATTAACCGTCACAGTCACACTTTTTCCCACAATAACTGGATAACTATTCATATATATACCTAGAGGCAAGCCTAAAAGCTGTAAAATGATGAAACGCACGGGAGAATAGGATGAATAGACAGGAGTGTGGCAAAAAAAGCGTCATAACTAGTTGGGTGGATAAAGGTCTAAGAAATATAATATTATGCTATTTAAGCTCAAAGCAGAGTTACATTCCAAAACGGAATTTTCATGCAAAAAAGAATGAAAGTTTTGGAAAGGTTTAGCTTATGTATGTTTTTGCTTGCAGAAAATGTGAACATAATATAATAAAAACTACTCAAAAGTGAAAAGCCTCAAGTCTGCGGGACCAAAACAAGGAGTAAAGTAGCAACAAACTTTTTTTCTCAATGACATTTCCTTGCTGTTTCGTCTACCGCTAAACCGTTTTTCATACATTCATTCTTCTACATAGAATTGCAAAGTTTATATTATAGTAAGTATGAGAGAAAGCAAACTGACTGAAGTAAATCTATATAATATATATTTTCATGAATAACATGGAAAGTAACTTATTTTTTTAAAAAAAGTAAATTTGCAGTTTAGTTTTGAGCGATAGGATGCCATACCCCAAAAAAATTCTGGAGCTATGTGTGCTCTGGTGTTTTACATTTTTCAAAAGAAGTACTGATTTTTCGTTTAGAAATCTGTCAGAATGGGTAAAACGTGTGAAATTGAATAACGACAAAGTTTTCAATTTCAACAAAGTTTTACTACATGGTTGATAAAGCACAGTTTATAGTTTGACAACGAAAAAAGTTGCCTTATTGATACATTTTAGTAGAGACTATATATAATCTACATAGAGACAGAAAGAGCTTATCAGAGAATTTGACTTCTATTCTGGGAGCTACATAGAGCATGTGGGAGTGTCTAATTGAATTCTTAACAGCTCTGGCAAATTGAAATCGGATTTATATTCTTGGATGGACACACTCACGACTCATTTAGCTTTTCTAGCTAATAATCTTCCATTTCAAACCTACCTTTTATGGAGACTAATTAACAAGATTTCTGAATACCAAGATTAGGTTCTAAATAAGATATTACGTACCATACAGACAAATGTAGCATTTGAACATGTAAGAAGGGATAGACATTCTAATGTAAGCCTAGAGCTGTTAAGGTATTTTGTCAGACTATTTTATAGAGTAGGAATTTGGAGCAAGATATTTGTTTCACGAGAAAGTTGTCAATTTCATATTGCTGTGACAAGGAACATAATGGAATTGGAGCAACATTCAATTCACCGAATGAAAAGAGATAACAGGCAAATACCATGTGAAATGAAAGTATGGCCATTTAAGGAAATTGTTTGTTCAGAACAAGAGAGCGCACACAAGCTTCCCATTTCGTAAGAGTTGGTGCAACTTGATAAGATTTTCGGTGCCGATTTTCTATCAAAATAATAATTTGAGAGTGAACACATATCTTGTTCCCCCGTCGTCGACAAAACCGGCGTCTACCTACTTCCTCTCATGCAATGCTATATCATTTCATCGTCCAAAAGCCAACTTTTCCAAGCTCTTTGTCACTTTTTGAATGCTACATTTACCCTGCAAACTTGTCATCATTTCTCGATTGTATTTTTAAAAAACCTAGTAGCTTTCATCCTTATCATTCAACAAAGTTTAGGCTGGGAAAGTGCTTCGCAGGCACTTTTCATCTGTTCCGCTACTCTTCTTTATCACTCTACCACGCGATGAGAACCGACTTGTACACTTCATGCTTGGTTGATTGAATTGAATTACTGAAAAACTCTATGTCAAATTCTGAGAAGTTGTAAAAAGAGCCTGTATGTATGTACTGTTTACAATTTTTACGTAACGCCGAATACATTTTGAAGCGGAATGCAGTTTTGAGGAGAAGATATTTGACACGATTTCACAAGTTGTTGATGGTGCAATACAAGTCCATTTCCGAGGCTTGTTCAAATAGAAAACTTGAGCCTAATGACACGAACGTGCACAATACGAAATAAAAACCATGATCAAAATGATGTCGAAAAGGTTTCCAGTGTTTCATTATTATTATTATTATTCCTTTCTACGTAGTATGAATGATCATCTGAAAAATTAGATACGTCAAGATTGCCTACCTTGTAAAAAAGGAATTTTCGTCAATGAAATTACTTCAAGTCATACACCTTTTCATCGGTATCATAAAAAAACCTCTTTGAAGAACGGGGATAATAGAAACCAGCTTATTTATAAAAAAGGAAAGATAGGTGTTGGAGTACAGAAGTCAAAGTAACTTTCAATTCGTTGAGATGTCCCAGTAATCTAAATACAGAACGCAAAAAGGAATGATCATAGAGTTCCCTATCACCACCCGAGCTCTATTCAAACATTCTTTGGAATCAGATCTGATATCGCGGAATTGTTCAAAAGAATTTCATGGTAGGCCCCTTGTAAAATAGTAATTCCCCTCCCACTCATAACAAAAACTTTACTCGCATGCATCCATTCCATTTTTCAAATAAATAGTCATCATAAAAGAGGAGAAAGCCGGCGTTATAATATTCTGAAGCACCCCACCACACCACTAGTTTTGCCCTTTGTTGTTTATAAGTCTTATTTATTTTCGTCAGGAATGAATATTGTTTGTTTGTGTGTGCATATCTGGGAGCAGTGGTGTAATAAACATTGATAAAAAGTTTATTATGCATCTTTTTGTCATCCATGATGTATGAAAATAACGAGTTTTCTATGTTCCCTCCAGTTGTACTTGTAGTGAAATTAAGCAGTAAACTTTAATACCCTCCATCATTTCCATATATAATCCCTGTGCAAATGCATTTTCCTATGTGAAGCAGCGCTTCAGAATTTTGCATATAATTTTTGTGCTCTCTGACCTTAAGGTTTTGTGAATTTCCTAGGGAATAGGTTTAACCCTTTTATTTTCTGACTATTTATATTTTCTATGGTAGGCGTACACGTAACTTCTTAGCTCTTCTTCAATTCTACTGCAGATTAGCAATAATAAAAAATACTGCTATATAGCATAGTATATTATATCTAGTTTATAATGTTGTCAAGCTATTTGATACACACAGAATCATCATTTGCTTGCTTTTACGGCCGAATCTCCTGTAAGAATTATTATCCCATGCTGGCATACATTCACCCTCTTGAAAGCATAATGTTCTCAAGGCTTCCTATTCAATAAATTTCATTGCATCATAATCTTGGCTCATTCATGCGAGCGTATATGTAAAAGTACAAAGAATTCATGAAGAATTATCACTATTACAAGAATACTCATACTACATATTATACGTTATGTTGTGTATATGTGGACCCATAATCATAAACAAAAACGACGGGGTGAGCATTAAACCTAACATGAAACTCAAACGAAGCATTATCACTTACTACCAATCTTCATTATCATTACTTTTCTACTGAGCGGAATTGCCAGGAAAAAGGGCCCTCTTGTTGAACTCCTTACATTTTATGTGAGAGCTTCGTTGCTGAAAAATGGGGAATATCTTGTAATCAGGCGAAATAATAATAATTTAGGAGCAGAACAAAATCATGATTGCATATGATATTTAAAAAAATAGGAGGATCTAATAATGTAGATTTAGTGGTCCCCCCTCCTAAAACCTAAGTTATGTAATAATGGGATTATTAAAAATGGGATAATAACCACATTTGTATAAAACACTTGCAAAATGTAAGCCAAACCAAGGTGGAACGTACAATATATATCTTAATAACCTTTAACAGTTACGGGCTTATTTTATCGTGGCGTTTTTCATTATGTTGTAAGCAATAATTCAATAACTGTTTCAATTCAATAAAATCCATTCCTCGATACTAGAAAAGCATCCTGTCTGTCACGCAAACTACATAACCGATGTCTGATAATAGTTCATTTTTATCCTTACTATTTACTAATGAGCACTATAGATTCATATTCAATTTCTATTCACAGCTATTAGTACTCTGCATAATAATAAATATCATGCTCACTTGATAAATTATTATGGTTAGGACGGGAAGTGGTGGACAATGGACATTTTATCTTTCTTTCTTTTGCAAGTGACAACTACGTTTTAGTCGTTTCATTTCATACTGTTTATTTGTAGCATACTTCTATATCGGTTCCTTTGTGGTTGGATAGGTTATTACTTTGCTTGTGGGCACTGTGCAGGTTTGTGAAACACTGCCAACAGCATTATTTGTGGGTTTTGTTCGGGTTCATAAAAATTATTACTTTCGTCTTGACAGGTCCAGTGAATATGTCGCTTTAGTTAGACTATGTCACATTGTGTTTATTTTTACCCTTTGTGGTATGATGATACATAAGAGTACAAATAATGTTTTTGGCCAATTCATTTAACCCAATGTAAAGAATAGTTTATGTGCTCCAGATAAGACAAACCATTATTCGTTTATGTGTAAGTACATATATATCCTTAATGTCTGTTTTGACGTTGTTTTAATGTCTTTAATAGATAAGTTTCTAGTGGTTATTTATTTATCCGCTAGTATATAGATGTTTCTGCTTGTCAATAAAAATTTCGTAGTTAATTTTCTAAATGCGTACTGGTATATTTATGTCCTGAATACTTATGTCCTCAAGTATCCAGCCACGTAGTAGCTTTATATACCTAAATGCGCAGTTTCAATTTTGACTTTTAGCATGGCAAATAGGCACACTGGTCACAAGAAACGGTATCGCTCATGTGATTTGTCATTAGAGCACTTACACCTCTTTAAATTCTTGAAACAGGACGTTTCCCCTGTAAAATCCTCATCCAATGAAAGGAATAACCCTTGTCACTTAAATGGGGAAGGAAATAAAAATCCTCTTTATGGCCTCATCCATCTCTTTTATTGTCAATTGCTCACATAAATTTCACATGGTGACCGAAAATTTCTAGACGAATCTTTTATAAAACCCAAATACAAAATCGGTCACGGACAGTACTAGTATAACGTATTCAGGTCATTATGCATTACCTTAGAAAGCATTCTGTACAAGCAAATTAATAACAGATATTGTTTAAAAGGAGATATCGTCCGCAGTTGGTCTACTTGATTCGTAAAATGTAAAAAATTCATTTCCGCATATATTTAAGTCTGATAAACGTAGTTCGATTTGCTTAGCAAGCAATGTTTATGTGACCATGGCGATGACGCATAATGAATATAAAATGAATTCAAATTCAGTTTCTCATACATGCATGGCTTCATTCATTTAAGAAATGAAATCAGAATTTCTAAATTGAACTCGTGTTTTTACAAGCCGAACAATAAGAAAAGAATCCCATTACAAAACAAAATCTCCACTTTCCTTTCAGTATCAATTTATATTCATTATTGACTAGCAGACTACTTTCCAAAATCAGCAAAATATCAGGTAAAAGACAGGAAATGAGATTTGTTCCTCTACACACTTCCACTTAAAGGAATGGCAGTGTTGATATTGATGATCAGAGCATTTACGACGCTCCGGGTGAGACTGACTTTGGCAAAAGAGACAATTTAGATAAGAGCTCTTTTTTCATATGAGCGAGAAAAAACATGGGTTTTTGGCCAGCTTTTTGCATTCCATTAGTGTACTCCTGTTCACTTCCCGTTATTGAACGAGTGAAGTTATGCAGAGAGGCTCACTTTCCTTGCAAGTGGCTCACACACAAAACACAAGTTTACATAATTCTTTTAACGAAAAGCCTATCTAATAAATCTATTGTATCTAATACAATTTTCTAGCAAGGTTTTCTTTTATTTGCTGACTAGCAGCTTGAAACGAATTGTGGTCTTGTGTATATTCACACAGTTTACACCTTTCAAATCACATTTTGTTGTAATCGCAATTGCTCGCCCATCTCACCATACCCACCTAACAACATCATACCTATTGTATAAGTAATTAGAACTTAATCTTTCCCAAATAAACATTCGATACCGTTATCTCGACTTGTTTTCACGTGTAAAGGTAAATTCCTTAGGTTAATGATAATATGCGAACGTTTAATACAAAATGAGCAATAAAATATGTGGTTTTAACGCTATATGGAAGCGTAAAACTTTTTAATATGATTTTACTTCCCATTTTGTTGGTTAAATGGGACAAGCTTGTTATACAGAGTATTTCAGTATCTCAGTTAGATATGCATATATTTCTATTCGATATACAATACCATTCACGAATTTTGTATGTACCAACCTGTGTATATATCTGACTACATAAGAAATTTAAAGAGAACGGAAAATTCTGATGTTGATCGATACAAAGAAATGTAGATGTGTTTCAATTTTCCCTGTCAATTCCAGCAACACTGCTGCAGTGACATTTTTGTGTAGGGCCTCGCATCTTCCAGTTTTGAGTTCATGACTGTACTGATAATGTACGTTAGTGGTTGACATACAAAAATAGTAGTTGCTTGCATAAACCTTAGTATCTTGTTTATTGCAATAATCCTATTTGTGTAGCACATACCTAATACGTGTAAATATCCGTGAATGTACAGCTTGTCCGTTTTGTTATACAACTCAGGCATACACATACAAACCAGCTTTCTCTTTCATTCCCATACACCTACCAGGAATGTTCCTATTTCTTCGTCAAATTCAGACTCAAAAGAAATTAAACGATCACAAAGACAACAAGACAAATGCTGTAACAGAATTCTACAAAAAAAATGAAGAATTGGAGAGATATCTTAGATTGAATTCCAGATGAAAGTGAATTCTCTGAAAGATAAGCAAGCTCCCAAATGAACCTGTTTTCTTACCAAAGCCAAAAGCTAAGTCAACCAAATAGTATTCAAACATCAAACCAAACCAGGTTTATTCCACTATCCTGATCATATGCCATGAAAGACAGGATAAGTAGATGGAAAAAATAACATGTGTACTTATATGCTGAGAAAGTCTACTAGTATTTGCCATGAGATGATAGTAAACAGACTAAAAAAAAACTTGGAATGAAATCAGTGGATGAAAAATATCTCCATTGCATTATTCCTATGTGTGTGTTGTTGTTAGATGAAATGAAAAAAGAGAGCATTACGACATGGAATTCAAATGGAGGAGGATTCATGCTTGTTTAGTAAAACCAAACTGAAGCCACAAAATTGGATTTTTCTTTGCTTTTTTGACAGGAGAAGAAATGAAACAGAGAGAAAAGAGAAATGAAATATATACGTGGTATAATATATAATGCTCCTGTGAGTGTATGTTGCTTTCACTATGAAGCTTTATAATAGTTGGTTTATCCAAAGCAAGCATTTCCTTGATTCAGAGCAATTTCTGTTTACTTACGGCACTGAAATCCTTTTTCTGTGACTTTTGAGTAGTAAAAGATGCAAATCAGAGAGTAACATCTGTAACCTTAGTGTGTTTGAACGTTTGTACTTCATTGCCTTACATAGGTACATATATAATACTTCATCTAGATGTATGTTTGCGTGCCCGGAAGCCAAAGTTGTCTTTTTTGTGTCCTTTTCTTTGTGTACCACACTTTGGATTGCTCCTCTTTTCTCTTCCTTTATTTGTACTAGTTTGCTTTCTCTCTTGTCATATTCATCAAATGAAATGTAACATTTTTCGGTTGAGAAGGTTTTTTTTAATGTAGTTTCAGCAAAGGCGTCTACCGGGGAATGTAAATATTTTGTAGACTGAAATTTTTAGCTAAGTTTTGAACAGATTGTTTTGGCTGGTTTGACAATGCGGTAACATACTAAAGCCTTGCTTTGCCAGTGGGATATAGTGTTTAACAAAATAAATCCCTTGTTTTACATTAAATTGTTGGGTTTTTTAAGTTGGAAATTTTGCGAAAACCACGAAATAATGTGATCTCATTGATTTTGCTCTGTGAGATGAATGGAGTGTTAGGTGGCTTAACTTGAGTAGAGATAATGGACATTCATTTAAACTTGTTGACGTATTCATTTGAATGTTGCGGAAAAGATAACAAAATTAATAAACGAATCAAAATATAGCCAACGTCATTGATGCAACAAAAGCATATTGAAGGTGACTGATACTTGACAGCTTGACCGTTTGAGTACAGTTCAAATTTATGATCAAATTTATAACCGGTCCACTGCTGATAAGACAAAGTTATTGTAAATCTGCTTTTAATGCCACCACTTCAGCCACTGATTAAGACCTCGCTGGCTTACAAAACAATGGTTAGGCTTACTCATCGTCGCCGACAGGAAATTGTGAACAAGAAATAGTTTATGAATTACAAATCAAGAACAATAGCTTTCCTGTACAAACTTGACAGTATTGGTGTAATATAAAACCCACGATCAATCACTGGGATCAACAAATTTATTTTTTGAATGAAATGACATAAATCTACATATGAATAATTATAAAAGGGACAAACATTCAATCAGACCAAATCAAGATTGGCACTTCAGGTTTGATTTTAATGCTATTTTGCAGCAACATGATTTGCATCTATCTTGGTTGACTTGTGACAATGTGATGTTGAAGGGGTTTTAATTCTCCGTGAGACGCAATCACAGAGCATGGGCTACCTGGTTTTGAGGGTTGTCCCACGTATGTGCAGCCGTGACAAATGTGGACACAGCAAGCGCCAAGAAACATCTCCAACACACAGTTAAGTAGACATGACCCTCCCAGGCCATCCTTAAACCAGATAAGGCCAGCGGGACAGCAGCAGGCCATAACTCTCTCCCAGTTTTCTAGTCTTTCTCGTTCTACGTGTGTTGCCATTGTAGTCTTTTAGATTCTTTCTTTCTGCTGCAATGAGAATACAATATAGAATTTCAATGCAATCATGGAAAACTAGTTGACTTTCTTAAACTACGTTTTAGTAACAGAACTTTTCTCACTTTAAAAAACGAAATGTTGCACTGATGCCGACAAAATGAGCTGGTATGTTAGTGATGGTCAATTTAGCTGGTAGTAGGCAGAACTAAAACTATTCTCTTGACTTTTAGGGAACAATACTTACACAAAAAAATGACAGGAAATTGCGTAAGGTTTACCAATAATGATGTGGCGAGATACTAAACAAGATTTTTTTTCTGTGGTCATAAAACATTAATTTGCATAAGTCGTTGAGTATACATGATGTGTATTAGTATTATATTACGTCACTTGGCTTTTGAAACAAGTGTCACAATTATGCTGTGAGAGATCACATACTGAAAATTTATTCAATATGCATTCAATATACGTGTGTATGCATTCCCTAAATCTTATAACCAAAAAGGTTAGTAGAGGATATACATGTAAACGTTTGCATTTTTGTCACTTGTTCACCGAACTGCTTCAAGTAATGTTTTACGATGAAAAATGAATGACAAAGTCTCACCTTGAAGGCAATTCTTCTGTTCAAACATATATGCAAATGTCATCTAAACAAAAAAGTATTTTCCTATACCTATTTCCTATAACACGATTAAAATACTAAAATGATCTATTTGGCTGTTTTTTATTCCTTGGAATGCCTGGCAAATCAGCAAGAAAATTAAATCACACAAACAATTAAAATGCATAATATAATTGTAATATTTTAGAAAAGGGCGTTTAATGTTTGTATTCGAATGAGTGTGCCTCACAAAACTAGGAATTGCTAATCAAATATTTAATCGGAACAAATGACATTAAATTATCTAAATCAAATCAGTGAACATCAGTTAACCTTTAAATAGTGAAACTCCTTAGTTGTGCATTGTAATTTTCCTTTATTATACGCAAAAAGTACTAAACTACTACAACACCTGTAGTTCTCATGTAATCCTCATAAAGTAAATGATCGTAGAAGACTATTGGTTGATTGGAACCTGTTTTTTAAAAGTACTCCATATATGCATTGCACTATTTTTACACTGAATATAGAATAAAGCTTTATTTAGGCATTGAATTTCACAGTAATATTGATCTCCCTGCACATAGTGCAGATTAGTGCACTTTTTCACACATATATAGTGCAAAGGATCGAAAAATTCTTTAAATTTTATAAATCCAAAGTACAAGCCAGATAATATTATTTAGATAACCACAAAAACTAGGAGAAGATATGATTTTAAAGATTTTCCATTAAAAAAAAGAAAAGATTTAATGACAACAGCTAGAAATTTAAGGAATCATTACATTTGTTTCTGAATTGATTGACACTGATGGAGTGCCCGATTTTGCTGGCTCACTTTAGTATAACCAGGCATGACGGATGTGGATACAGCAAGATCGAAGGCAACGCCATAAACAAGCGTTTAGAAGGCATAAGACACGAACAGATAAGCACCCTTCCTTGAACCAGATAAGCCTTGCCGGACAGCAGCAAAAAGCCATCATCTGCTCTCAGTCCTGACGTTTTCCCTTTTTGAAACATGATGCCATCTTTCTTGCCTGGTTAGTTACTGTATTGTCTGCAATATTAAAACAAAGCAATTGCCATTTATTAATCCACTTAACAAAAAAAGGATGTTTGAACTATTTTTCACTTCCGTCTCTGGAATTCTTTTTCTTATATATATTTGAATTAGTAAATCTCAAAGCTGCTTACTGCTTACGCAATAAAAACCGATGATGCATCAAATGTTCCGAAATTCGGTGACAATCAAGATGATAAAATGGCATGGTGAAAGTTGTAGTTGACAAGTTGTTTGGCGAATATATAGAGATGTTTGCATTGCACACAATTCGTAAACTAAACTATAGTAGCTAAATAATTTTAGGGATAGATACATATTTGATTGAGAAGGAATTTGCATGTGGAAAGGTTATTCCTGTTCTGAAGGTGTGATATACTATGTTCAAAATTGCATACATGTTGCTTCACTGCCAGTTTAAAGATTATACATGCCTACGCTAAACTTTTACTATTAGTTTTTGAGAATGGTACAAACAGCTTTGTTTAATTTACGGCTTGTCCACCATATTCTACTAATTTCAAATGTAAACACAGCATGGAGTTAATAAGTACAAGTTAACAAATAAACTAACCTTTAACAATACATATTATTATGCATATTAATTACCAAAGAATGTCATGTGTGAGTAAGTGAAACATTTGGGGAACGTTTACAATTCACAAAAAAATTGACAACAAATTGAACCTTTAATACTGAAAAGTTTGTTGTTTGTGAAAATTTGTCAGTTTGTTTAATTTACGATTACAATCAACACTAATTCCTACGGATGATCTACTACAACCATCATAAAAAGATACACTTTCCTTATGAAGGTGTTTGTATTAAAAACTCGACCGTATCTGTCAGAAATGAAGATAGCATCAATTGCATATTGCGTACAATAGTACAAGGTTTTTTTTTCATTTACTACTCTTAAATTGATTGCCATTATCTTTACTGGACAACTGCATGCATATAAACGCTCATAATGGTAACTTCATAAACAACCTTTAAAAACGGCATTTTTCGAACAGTTCGGGAAATGTTCCACAATACAAAATTATGTGTTTCAAGATAAATGAGTACACCACCATGATCTCTTACTACATTATATGGCAAACTTAAATGAGTGCAAGCACATTGTTTATTATTTGATAGCCTTTATAGTGAGTAATAATAATATTTGTACAAAACAAAAACGTCTTAGTGAATTTACATGCACTAAATGCACAGTGAAACTTCCTATCATCTCAATAAAACTATTTAAAATTTGATTTTAAAATTATAATCGTGGCTGCTGGGTAATTCCTTGTGGGCGTAACTCTCCATGGGTTGCAATCACAGCACATGGGCTCTCCACCTTGGCTGGGGTGCCAACGTAAGAGCAGGCATGGCAAACGTTGACACAGCAAATCCCAAGAACTGCTCCAAGCGCAACGTTAATACAGCAAGATGAGCCACAGCCCTCCTTAAACCAGACGAATCCACAGGGAAAGCAGCAAGCCATCATTTTCTCCCATGATTGCAAAGTCTCTCTTTCCTCGCCTGAAGCCATCTTGTCTGAATTAGTTTTTTTTTAAATCTGCAAACCAAATTGACATCCAATCAGCCAAACTGTTATGATATACTAAACCAATCTTCGTCCACAATTTCTCATGCAAACCTTTACTTGCACAAAATGCTAAATTGTTACAAAAACAGTTAAAATGATTTAGAATTTTAAAATAATTATACCTGTCAGCTTTTCTGCAAATTAGGTTAGTTTTCCACAGGTGAATCTCTGTAACAGGTCGGTCTCGCTGCTGGATTAAGACTGTGTTAAAACAAGCTTGTTTCTGTTCACTCTTATTATTTAGGCCGTGTTGGTCGTTAAGATTGTGACCATTGATTTTTCATGAGAGAGAGAGCTGACAACTAAAAATTCGTGCCTGTTTGCGCTCATGCGATGTTGTACTGCTCGAAAAACTCTCGGTGAGAACCTAATGTTATGATGTTCTCAAGTGTGGAATGAATGTTTATAAACGCTCGTCTACTTCTGTCTAAAACCATATACTCACCGAGAAGTGGTTCATTGATTGAGCTTGTTCAATCTTCACAATTCTCAGTAATGTTATACGTTACATTACGTCGTCGTCTTTCTCTGCGTCAATAACAAGGTTTAAAGTGTTTTATTATGACTCATGATTTTACACTGGTGGAAGTAGAACATAGTGAGTAGTTAAAGTACTTAGGCATCAAATTAGTAAAGCATAATATATAAGGTGGACATACATACATTATGTTATTACATGCCGTGAGTAATAAAGGTGCCAAGTGGTTTACTGGCGTGCCTCTCCTTCAAGCCCGTCGTCTCTTATTATTTTTTCGTGCAATACATGGAGAAAGAGGACAAAGCACGATAACAATCCCGTTTCCTGTTGAATATCATATCATGATATGATGGCCATATCATAATGCTCATGTTCATATGACGATGCGATGATGATGATATTGTATGATAAGATACCATTGCAATTTGTAACCTAGGTACGTACACGTAATAACAGTAGGTAAAACTACAAAGGGAGAGGTAACCGTATACTTAATGGTTTACACTGGTGTAAGTTTAATGCAAGTTTTGAATGTAGTTGGGCAGGCAGTAAATAAAATACGTGCTGGTGTAGACTTTACAAGGAATTTTTCGGAGAGATAAGAGACAACATGGAAATTACAATGTGTGCACGTGTACTAAGGTTTATAATGCATTCATCATGACATCATAATATGCTTTACAACGTAACTTTACCATATACCACATCTTGTAATCATTTCTCTCCGGATGGGCTTCACATTGTGCATGCAACAAACAAGGGAATTGCGACCTTTATATAGCCATTTTTTTCTCAAAAATATTGCTTGATGTTCGATACAATTTTAGCACACTGGCAGCAGTACGACTCCATTTAGTTTAACATGCCATGAGAAAATTATTTCCACCTGAAATCGACAACTTGCATGATAGACTAGTTTTTTTGCTTGCATTATTCTTTTGTTTAAAGTAAAACCTGAAAGGAGAAAAAGAACGGGATCGCTGGTGTATGGAAGTATAAAGGACAGTGGTCACCAAGGACACTTTTTTGTATTCAATTGTAACATACTGTCTCAAATTACTATGTTCAAGTTGTTATTCTTCTTGTAACTTATTTAGAAAAAGGTGTTGGCAGACAATATTTTCTGTTATGTACCTATATACATGTTTGCGACACTCATCGGTGACAGCAATTGTCAGAATGGTATCGATGTCCAATATCTTTTTAAAGCCACTAGACGCCGATAGCAGCCGAAGTGCAAGTTAAAACATTACGATAACTAAAGTGCACTTGTTTGTTACATTAATCTAGTAAGGATGCGGGTATTATTTTAGTTCTTCACTACCCAGGCTGACCCGCTGACCACATTTGGACATATTACGCGTGTATAGATTTGGCATCAAGCTATATATTGATTGCTTAAATATTCGGGTAACATAGAACTTACATCATGTTACCCATTACACTGAATCTTTCATGCATTTGGCTGTTCACAGGTCTGCAACGATAGTCTAGGCTGCTTGTCACGGCTTTGATTAAAATTTCATTGATTAGAACAATGTCATGCACATCAAGGGGAGAATTAAGTTTAGGCTATGTATGCCCTTAACTATACGTAGGCCCTTAAGTTTTACAAAATGATATGTATTTTCTGTCTGTTTTAGCCAGTGCTCCTTCAGATGCTTTTTTAAATCGATCATTATGATGCTGAGTAGATAACATTATTTTTAAAGTAGTACTGGAATTTCAGGCACAAATATTGATTTGTATGCGTATGAATAAATTAATGAGAGAACAAATGCATACTAAAGCGGCATTACTGAAAAGCTATTTAACATTTTTACAGCAAGACAAGCTTATAATGTGTACTTTCTCACGCAATATTTCACTAATAGTCAACATTAATCACAGGACATTGGACATCTTCACCATCAACAAATTATGAACAAAGAGTGCCGAATTGATGTTGTGCTGGAATTTGATAAAAAATTATCGAAAATATTTGATTGACATAAAAATGCTTGTTTGATTGTTCAGAATGAAGCTTCTGGCTTTGGTATACATTTGTATTCGATTTGCCTACTTTGTTCTCAATAATCAATTAGCAATTAAGGTGATGTTGGCCATGCCAGGAGCATTGCCATATTATTAAATGGTCCATTGAAGGAAATTACACGACAAGTAACAGTCAAACCCTTTTCTCACTTGGTTCGAAAACAGAAACAGAAATATTTATTTTGAATGCCAGGAGAATATCAATTAGTCTTCAACAAACTAAGTAATTAAATAGATTATGTTTCGCTACCAACACACACTACTCTTACAGGTATACCCATGGCTTGCTCATCCTTTTATCTTATGAAAATCTCCAGACGGAATGTTTTACGAAATTTAGGACAGAATATTGCATACAATAAGCAGCATACTATATTTATATCAGTCAGCC
>JAHZNG010000905.1:0-11180 GCA_027744375.1 Orchesellides sinensis
AAAAATCAAAATCTCCCTCCAGAGAGACTGCTATAATTAGAGAGCTGCTATAAATAGAGAGCTGTCAGAATTAGAAGAAATACGGTATTCATGCTAGTGATGTTCAAAATAATGATGTTTTTTAAATGTTCATACCAGGCTCCTCATTTAAACTTCTTTCCTTCTTCTTAGCATTTTCAGCAGCGGTCGGATTACTTCCGATAAGTGCACCTACAGTTCCTGTCAACATTTGAGCTAATCTCCCAAGCAGATCAGTACTTGAATCACCTACCGGTTTATCAAATTAGGAATTCCAGTTCCCGCTAGACGTGTAAATGGCTTGATCGAGTCGACACACATCTCAAAAGTTGATGCAAATTGAACCACAATACTTTCTTTTTGAGAAACAAATTACCTTATCACCAGATTTTTTCATAGCGTCTAGATATTGCTTTTTTGGTTTGGTGTTCTTTTTCAAACGTTCAGCAGCAAGCGGGGTAAGCATCCGTACCCACTTGCCTTCAATTTTGGCTCGCTTGCAGGAGTACTTTTTCATTAAAAACATACGGAATTCCATCATGTTGGCGACATTGCTCCACTCCCCAATCATGTGAGGTAGGATCTTAAATTTTGGGGTATACTTCTAGGAGAATATAAAAAATTCATATCTAAGCTGGTAAAAATATTAATTTAAATTTGAATTCAAAAATTTCATCTTTTCATCGTCAAACCTTCCTGCATCTCTACCCACACCAGTGTACAAATAGGCCTTTTGAGTAAATGAGTACTATAATATGATGGCATAAATGTCGCAGGAGTTAAGTCGCGTCTTCCAAAAGCGGACAATGCCATAAAATTAATGGATGTAATATGTAATATCTGTTGGGTAAGATATACGACTAATGGAATTAGGAAGAATTTCAATGACATTAATTAGCGCATGTATTTTTGAAACTTGTATCTTATATAGTGTCATTCAATAAAATCACGTACCATAATCTTTATCATGCATTCTAATGTAATCTCATCCGGATGTATAATGCATATGACCTTGAATAGGGCTCCGTTTTGCGAAATATTGCAAATTGCCAGAAGAAGTTGTTGGTGGAACGAAATATACCAGACGCTTTGCCGCTTTGCTAAGCTAGGGTTACTATCAACTCTTTAAGAATAGGTATGAATTGTTTGGCAATTTATATGAACATGGTTTTCTAATACAATGTAATGATTGAGATAAAGCAGAAAAGTAATGTCGGCCGTTAACCAATGAAATCAAAAGTAAATTTTAACAGATGCGTATCGAGTACCGACTACAAGTAAAAATTTGAAGTAAAATACGTAAATTATCAATTTTTACTACATATATTGCATGTTTTGCGAAAGAGCGTTGTTTTTAATTTATGAAAAAAGATCTAAAAATTTTTATCGAGTTCAATCTTGTTGTATAGTGTAAAATTACCAGGAGCCAATCAAAAGTATAAATAAAATTATTTGCAATGCAATTAAAAATCATACGTAAATACTGTTTCATTTACATTAAAGCTTGTCCATATTTATACCCTATTCGAAAGATTTTGCGGAATTAAAATTAATACTATTGATAATCACTGCATATCAAGACTGGTACCACTGTCGACCAGTTCAGCTCCTCCAAAAAAACTCTGTTCTGCTGTATCTTCATCAAACGTAACATCCTCATCCAAGCAGGTTACATCCATGCAAGTGTAAAAAGATGTCTCACTAAACCAATCTAACATCTCCGCTTGCTTATCAACTACTAGTGGGTGCTCCAGTTGTAGAATATCTCCTTCTTCTGGCCGCTGTGGAGGAATTAAATTACTAGTATCTAGTTTTTTAATAGGAGATGGCAATCCCTTCGCTTCCGGCTTAACATGAGGTGACAACTCTTTCTTTTCGGGTTTAGTAGCTTCGGCAGCAGGCAATTTATTGACAAGGACTGGAAGCCTACACTTCCGTGAACTTCCAGGTTGAAGTTCCACCGTTTCATGGCATGCTGGGCCACCACGTTTAGACTGTACTAAGTCTTTGTTCTGACAAATTATTAATCAAAATAGTCATATTCACTTGATTAGTTAAAGTTAAGTTAACACGGGATTTTTAGTTTTTAGTATAGGCATGATGCTTACCAATACATCCAAGGGATGCAAAGCTTTCCATCGGTGCAGATCCATTTCGGAAATTTGGGGATCTTTTGCTTTTAAAACCCGAAATAATTGATTCAGCCAATTATTGGAGCCTATGTTGACAGGGTGGTCCTCCTTAAACTTATGAATCCAAGCCTTGTGTTCTTGGGTCATCTCTTTTATATGTACCGTTCGTTTCAAGACCAGTGGAGAGGAAAAACTGGAAGCAAGTTAAAACAAATAGTAAGTTGTAATTAGCAAATAAATGGAATAGTTGAACTCTGAAAAGTACATTATTCCAAATCCCAAAAGCGCTTTAATCTAAGGTAATTTGTATTTACTCGTAATTCTCTGTCCGATTTCTTGGCTGAAGGGCAGATGCCATCTTGTAAGTCTTCACAAATGAAATTTAGAAGTTTAGAAGAGAACGACAAAAAAGGAAGACAATTACCAATCACCACTAGTTTATAAAAATAAAGGTCAATTGGCGAAGGAGAAAGTAAAGTGATCAAATACTAAGTTTTTTTTAAAAAATTGCTAAAGAAAATGTAATTTCCGTATCATTCTCTCTTTTAGTTGGATTTGGATTTTGCTTTATAAAATTCCCTTCACAATGCATGGATTTAACATGGACGGACATTGGAACTTCCAACACAACACAAACTACCGTTTAAAGTGTAAGAAATGGAAGAAAAAAAACCAGTAACCGTACATTGGTACATTTCATTGATTGCATATCTAATATAAAATGCAAATCGTATTTCAATTGGGGTTTCTCGGTACTGATAGCGTACAAATATGGAAAACAGAAAAGACAGAGAGAGAGAGAAAATGGTTGTATTTAAATAATTGGAAATAAAATGTAAAAATTTCTTTCTTCATAATGTACAAAATACTCTGAATTTTTACAGAACGAATTTTTCAAACTTTACTCGACAAATAAATGTTAGGTTTATAAAATATAGGCACGTCATTTATTTAGCTATATATAGCATGTAGATGTATATAATATTTAATATAAACTGATACATTTACAAAATCATTCAAAGATCATAATACTTTAATCCCATTTCAATGGATTGTAAGTTGTCCCTGTAAAATTGTGAGAAAATCTCATATGTCAATACATTCCTGTTCATTTCAATAGGAGACAAGCCATGAAGAAGCCACTTTATGAGAGCATTGATGGCCAGTCTATCTTCGTAATTATTCTTAAACTCGTGGTCACAGGAAGTGGCAGGTTGACATAGTCTATACAGTATTTCCTCATCCTGAATTAACCTTGTCATAACGCCTCTCATGGTGATTACCAGATTACGACACATTTTGAGGAAGTGGGCATCCACATCTGCCCTTGCCACTTTCACATAAAGCATTGCGAAATGAAGGAGAAAGTTAATTGACGGCGAGAGGTTCTTAAGGGATGGAAGTACAAACTTGCCTTTCACATTCCAATTTTTCATATGGCTTGGCGGATGGCTTTGCAAAATTATCGTCCCATTGTCGGCCAGACTTTGAACGTAAGTTAGTGTAAAAATGGCAAATTCTAAAGATGCAGATATCATTCTGTATTCAGCCAGCGATAGTTTTGTCTTTTCCCTAGGTTTAGGTCAAATCATTTTCAAGATATTGGATTTTGCAACTATGTATATTTAGGCATGCATTTCATTTATAAACAAAGACTTACGCAACATTAAATTTCAGAGGTAGATCGAAAAACCCATTGACCAGTCTCAAATAGCCAGCGTCCAGAAGAAAAACTAGATACTCCTTCGCTTCTGGAATGCACTGTAGCCGGAGATGAGTTAGATAAAACTCCAGATGAGCCATTTGAACAGTTTCATTAATTTTAGAACTAATTTCCCTCCAGTTTATTTTTTGAGTGATATCCGGTATGTCGACATGTTGACATGTACCAAATCCATAAAATATCCCACTATCTTTCCGTTTCAAACTGTCAGGCTGGAAAATTCCTTCGATTCCTTTAGCAAATTCTTGAAGCTTCCACCCAGGATTGATGAAAATGTCAGACGTAATCACTTGTCCTTTTAGTGACCTTATCTCTTTCTCTATTTGTCTACCTTTCTCGTCAATTTCTTTCAGTTTTTCCTCCAACTCAGATAAATCCTCCACAAGTTTTTTGGCTTGAGCATCACCCTCAGTTAACGTCTTCATTTTCTCTGGATTACTTTTCATCTTGTCGTAATCCTCTACTGGCATCCTTTCCAAGACTAACTTTCTAAGTTTCCCATGTATTTCTGCAATCCTTACTATGTATCCGTCATGATTGATTATGATTTGACGGAGGAAATCATAAATGTGGCTGTCCTTTAACAACCCTCCCTTCTTTCCTAACTTGCGATCTGCATAGTTATCATGAATGTCTTTCATCATGCCAATCAGAGAAGGGTCTACGTTTACCCCAGTAGTAAATCCATTTATATTTACTGTTTTCTCTTGAATAACCTTACGAATATTCTGACACTCCCCACGATGGTTATCCAAATCCAAAAATATTTCGTATGTGGAATCCTGATCTATGTAGTATTCGTTCGGGGTTTTAAATAAAAGCGTTTCTTCTTTTGCTTCACCGCTGGACGGGGGCCAATCAATTGTTGTACCTTTTTTCTTCGAAGAAGCGACTCGACAAGTGGTAAAAAAGCTAGTGAAACAAACTGACCACCCAAAGACTTTTTGTGGGTTTATCATATCTACTCGATTTCCATCCCAGAACTCCCATTCAAAGCATATCTCTTCCTTTAAATAGGTCATACTGCAAAGTGTTTTTAAATTTGTGGATAACCTGCAAGAAGTACACATTAGATATTACACCATTACACCCTTTCTATAAAAATACATATACTCCATCAATATAAAAGTAATATACCTAAGATATCCAAATGTCACATAATAAGATAGACTGACTAAACACCGAATTCTGCCTCAGTACCACAAAGACTCGCTTGTCATTGTGAACCTTCAGCTTATCCTCACTTGCCTGCAGGACCACCACTGGTTCATCCAACTCCATTTCAGACACAGTCTGGTAAATAATTTCACCCCCTGTTTGTCCTACCCCTTCTTCAGACGAACTTAATCTGTACTCTGACACAACATCTATTTCATCTTCGTCCTCGTCAGCTTTATCAGGGTCACTTTCCTCCAGCTTCATAATCTTAACCTGAAAACAGGCCTACATATTAATACGGATGTCTCATTTTGCATATTGGTAAATAAATACTCATCTATGCATGCATTGTTTTTCAAATACACTTTGCTCCAGTTCTACATCATCCAAAAGCTCCTCCAACAGCAATGCCTTTCCTGACCTCACGAGGACATCTTCAATTAATTCAAATTCTTCACCCGGTTCGAGAATGTAAGCAGTCTGAATTATCTCACATTGACATAACATCAAACTGATTGTAATTATTCCCAAGCAAAACCTTAGCTGAAGTAGTCGGCTTTTCATCTTCAGTACTTCCAAATACATACATAACATACTACATAAGGCACATTGACATATTTCAGGTATTCCATTAAAACCACAGTTGATTAATACTTTAATTAAATTTTAATCGTATCGTATCTTAATCAGTCATTTAATACGAACTGGGGCATAGAGAAACTATTCGTCTTTGTTCATTTTTCTTCTGCATCACCGTTCCTTTCCTTTCATTCTTTGTGTTTTAGTTTTATGTACAAAAATATACAATCAACATCCCAGAGTACATTTATGTGTACTGATTTATGCTATTAATACTATATGAATAATTATGCAAATTCCACTTTGCAAAAAAAACTGTTTTGCTTTGGAAAAAAATATGCATAAAGTACTTATGTACAGGGCTATGGCTAATGGCTATACACCAGTCAGATCCAGATCAGATCACATATCACATCACACAACGAGACTTTGATACAAGCGTAGCTTTTACAAATAGGACTAAATCACTAACGTGCAAGCAAAATTTCATAGCTCATTTCACAAAGTTGAAAGTCAGTCACCAGTTAAAGTTGAAGGCGGGCAGCTGCAGACACGGAGTAAACATACAATGAGAAAAATACAGTTTAGTAATTTAATGTTACAAGTTACAATTACATATACATATCTCCGTTACATTTTCAATTTTGTTTTGATTACTGCAGTTAGATAGTTGTTCAGTTAGTAATACATTTTAAAGAGTTTGAGTAGAAAATTATTGGACAATTTTTTGTGTATTGTGTATTTTTTTAGTCATCTGTCAAACATTATTTGTTTTGTAGGTCACTGATCACTCCAGTACGGACTTAAGGAAGGTAAGGTTTTATTAAATTAAATAATTTTAAATAATCTATATTCGTCTTGGGCATTGGGCTTCATAAGGTTAGTCTGCTTCGTTTTTGGTTGTGTACATAAGTAATGTTTATTTTTATCGTTTATCCTTATCAATCAGTTCAGTTGTCACAGTAAGAGTAAGTAAAATCTAATCTGAATTTTTTAGGTAAAGTAAAATTATTGTAATTTGCATGTTAAAAGTTTTGAGCGTTTTGTTGTTCGAGCAATGGCAGTCGAAGTTATATTGAATCGTAGCTATTTGCATAATATTTCCTTCCAGCTTCTTCTTTCTTGCTCCTTCGTTTTTTTTCAGAGTCAGATATTATACGTTTTTGTTGTGATTTAAAACCTAGCAAAGAGTAGGAGTTTGGAGTCTATTTAGTTAGTAGTTAAGCGGTTGTTAGTATTTTCTAAATTGTAATATGTGATTTTTATTGCTGATTCTTGCATTTGTTGTTGTTTTCAGAACGTTCAAAAGAGGAAACAACATGTATGAAAAAAAAGAAGATACCTGGGAAAGCCGAAGGAGAAGAAAATGCAGACAGTTGTACTATTTGCAATCGACCTAAAAACGTCGTCTACTGTCGTAGCTGCAGTTATCGACTGACCAATATGAGGAGGCGCAGAGCTTGTTCAAAACATCCTAAGGTTAAAACTACATAAATACTGCTTTGATATTGTTATATGATAAAAATACTGATAACTAGGATGAAATGTTTTAACTCTTGTAACACTAGTTTATTTTGAATTNAATACTGCTTTGATATTGTTATATGATAAAAATACTGATAACTAGGATGAAATGTTTTAACTCTTGTAACACTAGTTTATTTTGTACTTATAGGAACTTTTCTTGATGGACCTTTGCAAGTGCCCTAGCTGCAAAAGTGATGACTTGTGCGAGGTCGGAATCGACGATGAAAGCAGCAGAGAAGACAGGGAAGGGTCGGAATCGGAAGCAGGGATGTCAACACAAAATTGTCCGTGTATGCGGCCACTTTATTACGTTATGTGTAACGTCTGCGGTTATTACAAAACAGGACTCCGGAAATTTATTCCTTGTCCAGTTCATCCCCAGGTACAGTACTTCCCATCACCAACCCCAATTTTCTGTTTTTCTCGCATATAATTGTGTTATATTTTTTATTTTTAGGCAAAGAATGGTGTCATGGAGTGCCCAGACTGCGAAGCTGATTTGTCAAGTCTTGATGATGGAAACACCCAGTAGCAACTTTTTGGCTTCATCGACTGCTGTGCGTAGGCATATGTTAGGACAATACGTAGGGTGGCTTTTTGTACAACACATATAGCGGTTACACAGGCCTGATACCAGCACTTGATGAATTATTGATTACTTGATAGAAGATGAGATTGTTATTTGTAAAACACAGGAATTTTCAGAAAAAGTGCTGCTACTTGATAGTAGTTACTTACTTAGTTTGCTAATTAAGCCAACTTGTTATTTTGTTAGTATAAAGTGTATGCTTGTCTCGTTTTAGTTTGGATAAGGATATCTTCTTTTGGATGGATTAGGGTAGGGGTAGAGCTTTGTTAGTAAGTTTAAGTTTAGGATTTACGTTTACAGGGATAACGGAGGCGGTAGATGGATTGTGTTCGAGTGCGATGACGAGGATCTCCAGCAGTTAGCTTAGGATCAGGATAAGTAGAGAAATTAAAAGGGTAATTCGGTAAGTTTATAAGTGGTAGGATAGATTAAAAACTAACCCGGTTTGCTGTAACTATGATCGTATTGTATTAACGATTAATTTATTAACTATCTGTGAAATTTTTTGTTTTGTTTTAATAAAAGGTTCGGAATATGTATACTAGAATTCAAAATATACGTACCAGTATTGTTCAGTTTTCTTCATTCGTTTTGAATAATTTCATTTTGTAGGTATTCGTGTATACTAGTGTATTTGTCTTCATACTTCATATTTGCCGGAAGTGGTTCGGTTATATATTTAGTGTCGTATTTATGTGTATATGTTATCTTTCATCGGGGATTTTTCTTGCTTGTAAAATCATTTTATAAGTATCAGCTATTGCGGTGAAACTTGTGGTGGCTTCTTATTTCCTGCAAAACCCAAACTAAGCCATTTTGAAAACCTTTAATTCTTGGTTTCACTACATTCAACATTACGTATATATTTTTATAACGAAAACGTAGTCGAAAAAAGTACCGGCATTTCTCACCTTCCGTAAGCCGTAAACTAATGGCCTTGTTAATCTTATAAAGTATTAAATTCACTTTATCAAGTCATTGGCCTATTATAGGTATGTAGTATGTATTTATATTAGTAAAATTGGTAAACCTATAGGTCTGCTTGCTTTAACATTTTGAATCAATCAATAAATTTTCAATATGAGATTAGGTCAAGTCATTTTAAAACAATGATAAAGTAGGCGTGACAAAATGTGGTAGTTATATAAACTGACGCACTAGTATTTCGGTATGGTTGTTGCCGGCCGACTATTCGTAAACGTGAAAGTGAAAAGTGCTTGCTTCGCAATTTCCAAGCGATATCGTGTAATGGAATACCTGAACTGAACTCTACACATTCCAGTATATACAGTAGTTACATTTATGTTGAGTTAGGGTTTGCATTGCATTACATTTTATTATTGCTTCCTGGAATTGAACACACTTCTTTAATTATTTATGAGAACTGAGACAGAGAGGTCTCTTGTCTTGTCTTGTGGAACTATTTGATTCGATGAGTTCGATAACAAGAAAATGGTGTATAGAAAGTAGAACAACAGTTAAAAACCAATAAATTTGTTTGGTCGCTGCCAAGAAAGCATAAAAAAATTTCCATTACGTGTTTGAACATTGATACTTGATACATTGCTATATTGCCTTTATAAGTTTTTGTTTAAAATTCATAACGAACATTGACATTTCTGTCAGTATCATCATGACTGTAGACTTTTTTTTAAAGTAGGGACAATCTGTTCAGAGTTTCTTGACACTTGAACTTGAGAGATAGGGCGTAGGTTTTTTACTTGCTCATCTAGCTTAGCTTTCACTTTAATAATAATAAATAGAATGCTTGCTGTGCTGTTGGAATTTGGAACGTTGGAAGTAAGGGAAAAGTAAGAGAAAATTTGTGTTTTTTAGTGAAGAACTCGATCTTATGTACAGTTTGATTCAAAAGTTAAATTTTTTTCAAATGTTTTTTTCGTCAGTTATCGTGTGATACATGGGCAGAGTAGATGTCAGGAAACAAGGAAGGTTTTTTCAATTAGGGATTTACTTTAAAAATACATGTATATGTATCTAGCAAAGCAAAACATTTGTAATAGTAAAAAATCTGAGTTTTATCAAGTGAATCTGTGATTCACTCAATTATTTATAGACTAGGATAAAAGTTTTTAATCTAATTGTAGCAAAATGGCAGCAGTATTTACTAGTACATTAAGCCAGTTAACCGTGTCATTGTTAGTACTATCGTTATACATTTCTAACGCCATTGTGTCTGCTGGGAGAGAAGATGAGCGTCGTGTTCAGATAATTTATGGAGTGAATGCTGGTGGAAACATGCACCAAGACATATACGGTGTTGTATACCAAAAAGATCCTTCAACCCAGGGAATCAAAAACAATATATGAATATTTGTTGTATAGTAATGTTATGCTCTATTCATTGATAATTTTATGGTTTTTTAAATTGCAGGTGTTCAACGTGGCCCTTAACTCCAAACACCAAGTCATCGAAGACCTGGACATATTTGCCAACGTTGGTTACTCCACAGCTCACGATGAATACATTCCTTTTACAGTTATGGATGGAGGGAAGACCCTTCTTGTTGGCTCAGAGACCTCAGACATTAAGAAAGGAAAGATTCGCGTTGATTTCGTGAAAGGATCTGCTGACAACCCTAAAGTTAATGCGTTCTTTGTTGTGAAAGGCAATATTGAAGGTGATTGTTACATACTAAGTAGCACTTCTCTCAGTTATGCTGCATGTTCTTATAGGTAACTTTTAAGTACCTCAATAACTTTTGATTTTCCTCAATATTTCAGATATTCCTCGTCTCCCCCCACCCCGCGGTATGGAGGACGAAGAACAAGAAGGAGAAGACTTTGTATACAGTGAAGACGACGAAGACATCCAATTCAGTCCGTCAGACCTAGGCAATGAGCGTAACCCTCACGGACTCAATTATAGAAAGCCAGGAAAAATCGATGTGCGAAGTGGACCAGTGGCAGAGGATCCTTGGGACTTTGAATCACCGTTGGTTGTCTACTTGCCTGTATTTGCATCTTTAGGCTCCGCCGCTGTGTCATTCTATGCCTTACGATTTATATCTAATCTCTAACTTACTATAGTAAAAGTTAACAATATTTACTATGTCTTTTTTATGATGCTCAATGCTCATATTAATTATCATTATTTTCATGTCTTTTTTTTCAAAGTCTATCTCAAGATACTGGCGTTAGCTACTACCTGTAAGCGGTGCGGTGCTGTCTATGAATATTAACATAATTATGCAAAATTAACTTTTAACGATTAAATATGCAAAAATAAAAAGCATGCAACTTTAACAAAATTGTGTACGCATGATTAAGCTTCATATCTGAGTTTGCGCCTAAGTTAACTGTAAAGTAAATAGTATTTATCCGGACGCAAAATGTAAACGTAAAAGTGTCACCTGCACCTATACGGCTTTGTTCATTTTTCTCATCGCAAGATTGTAACGTGTATTTGCATGCGATTTGTGTATGTCTCAAAGTA
>JAHZNG010000906.1:0-24462 GCA_027744375.1 Orchesellides sinensis
GTAAGGGGCCAATGTGTCATGCCACATGCCTCATTCTATGTCCCAAGTCCCCAATGCGTCCAATGTGTCCGCGGCAAATGCGGCGGACGGTCGTACCCTGGTCTGGGTATGTCGTCAGTTGCCACCACACGATAAGCAGCAAGGCACATGCGCCAATTACTCATATCATCATAATCTTTAAATCCCTCTTGGGACAGAATGTATGGATTCCGCCGACGTTGGTAGTTGGTCGTTGATAATACGTTGTGTGTTGTGCCTTGTGATTCCTTGAAGACGCTTTACTAAACCAATGCAAAACTAAAAAGTGCATTTACTGTAAAAATACGTAAGGGGTTACATGTTTAGAATGCCCCTAGTCCAAAACTGGATGGATAGTGCATTTATTTACTTCCTCCCATCATCTGCAATTCATATTGTAATTGTAATTTGTAATCACAACATACAACATAGGAGAGCAGACACAAGTGCACAACGTAGAGGTGGTCCAGTCAAGATAAAATTAATTATGTTGACGCAGGCGTTGGTTTGTACAGTGTGTGAAAACTCGTTCTCGAACCGGAACCACTGGTTGAATCATTTGCTATACTTGGAGCATGAAACCAAGGCTCGAGAGTATTTTCCCCAGTGGGGCGATGACATTAAGGAGAGTGCAGTGGTAGTCCACTCCAACTTTGGCTTGAAAGTTTCCAGTGGGCCAGTACTGTGGTATGTCTCAAAAGGGAACTGTTTGGCGACTGACTTTGTGTGGTTTCCGGATAATCCTCATCTGGGATTTATTCAGTTTGAGAATAAGTAAGAATATTGATTAAAATCATTTGTTATTATTGTTTTTGGACTTAATTGTGAATGTTTAAATAAATGTTTTTTTTTGTTTTAGGGAGCAAGCCGATGAGATCATTATGGAGGTGATGGACGCAAGCGGGATAAGTTGTGGGGTGCAAATTTGGAACCAGGTGGTACATTTTAAGAAGGTGTCAGAGTTCACACAGATTGAATGTAAGCTTAAAGTGAATAAGTATAATATTATATGTATTTTGGAGTTGAGGCATACCTATAAAGGTTGGGAAGTTTTCCATGTGGAATGGGTAAATGGGTGTTTTGTTGATTGTTTATTAGGGGCGGAGTTGCTATCTTCAAAAGGGGTAAAGGATGAGGTGCCGTGGAACATTAATTTAATTCATGGTAGCCGAAGCTGTGGTGGAAAATATTGCATAACGATGGAGGACCAAGAAGAAAAGATTATATGTGAAGGATTGGCTGGTGCAACCATTGGAGAGTTTGATTTTAATGGAATAGAACATTTGAAAATGAAACCTGCATCAGTTTCTCTCCCTCCTTCCCCTCCCCAAAAAAAAGCAGCAAAGCCTAATCGTAAGATGCCGAGAAATCGTCGTCAAACTGTTAAGGTGAAACCCTATGCTTGTCATAGGTGTGAGAAGAAGTATTTTACAGAGGCGCCGAAAAATTTACATGAGGCGACGTGCGTCATCGATTTGGCGGAGAGAGGTGTGCGACCAGACAAACAATTGAAACCATTTGCTTGTCAGTGGTGTGGAAAGAAATTCCCTATGGAGAAGGCGAAAAACACGCATGAAGGAGACTGTCCCATCAAGAGGCGTGAAATGGAAAGGCAACGCTGTGCTGGAAAGCCAAGTAAGGCGAAGGAGAAGAGAAGGAATGCATATTTTGGGAGAAATAGGTTTGGTGGAGATTATGCAAAATTGTTGAAGAGTTTATTCCAGGCAGGCTTTTAAGCATTGAAGACTTATGGTTATGTTTCTGTATTTGTATTCATAATTACTGTGAAATCTGAAATTATTTGTTTTATTTCGTGTACTAGTAAAAAAAGCATTTGCCAAGTATTGCTTTTAGTTTTGTATGTTTAATCAATTTATGCAATGTTTATCGTTTGGTATTCTTAGACTTAGAACTTGATTTTGAATATGTATAATCATTGTTCAATCTTTTGCTGCATTTCTTTTTTTTTAATGTTGACATTTTACATTAGTGTAGTAAAGCAAATAACCACTAAAGTATGTGTTGTGAACATACATTATTGATATAGAGTTAATACGGTAGTTAAGAAATTATTGTTGTAATTAAGAAAGTAGTATCTTTCTTTTGATTGCACCATAATAAAACGTTGCAAACGGATATTAATTTTATATATTTTACCATTACCAGCAATAATCCTTTATTACAACATTCTTAACGCTTATACCTTCAACCTCCGTATTTATTGCCACCTAGTTTTTTGAAGGTTAAATGAGAATGGTAGTCATATTACGTAGAAGATAAAATGAGGCATGTTGATCAACATATATGTACTTTCGCTATCACTTCTTGCTAACATAATATCTGACATTGACCTTGACTTAACTAGAGAGGAAACCGTCTTTAACCTAATCAGTCCAGTCCGATTTTAGAATTTAAAGCAGCGTACTGAAATGTTCCACAAAGCCTTATCTGCTTTTGTCTTAGTGATTGTGGGGATACTATGGATCAGCGTTCAACCTGCTGCTGGTAAATACATTTTGGTAAAGTTCAATCTAACGTAGTTTTCAAGTATTGAGCTGCTGTATTAAACTCATTTATGAATGCGTATCATGCTTAGGACTGGAGTGCCAGATGTGCACAAAATGTGAAGTCAACCCACCTGAGTCAAAAACATGCAAACCTAGCACTTTAAAGCCAATTGCTAATTGCAAAATTGACCATGTTAGTTTCCGTAATGGAACTACGACAATGACAAGGGGTTGTATGATATCAAAGGCGGATGAGTTAACAGAAACCAACAAATGTTTGAAGATCGTCAATGCGGAAAAGAAAGAGGAACGGACCTTCTGCTTCTGTAACAGCGACAACTGCAACGGGAAATCTTTGAAGGAAGCTGAAAAGAAGTTTGGCATTACCGGAAGGCGTTTCAGAAGGCCTACAATGAAGGGATGAATTAAATTTGCTGAATAAAAATATTCGCTGTAGAACATCTTAAACATAGCAAATATAACAGTTGCAAACTTTCAGCCTGGAATTTTTTACGTTAATTTAATAATAATGAAGACAACCACATATCATTAATTGTATGATTCTCAACTTTATAGCGAAGCAACATTTCTTACTTCTATTTAGATTTTAGATTTACAAGGATGTACACAAACTTGTGTACTTTTACTCAATTACGTGTATAAGGATGTCCGTTTTGACGAATACAATTAGTTTCCTACCACGTCAGCAGATAATTTACTTTTAAATTAGTAACACCACCAACAGATTAGAATTGCAAATATACTTTTACAAGAAATGGTGAGAATATATTAGCAAGAAGTTAACGTATTTTCCTAACGTCTGACTCATCTCGTTACACTATGCTCATATTTCGTAGTACCCTAACTTTCGCCTTTCATATTTCATAATTAAAACATCGAAATTTGCACATCTTGACATCCTCTAAAGTCAGACAAAAAGAGGAAGAAACCAATATACATATTTTTGAGACTCTCGTCAATTTCTCATAAGCAGTTTTGCTCGTTATCACAGACGAAATTACATTTTTAAAGCAGTTATGAAGAAGCTATCATTTTTGTTTCAAGTTTTTTTCATATCTGTACCTAATTGTAGTATAACGAGTGCATTTATTGGAAATTCTACCACATCAACTAGAAGTACTGCCGTATATTCCGAAAAATAATGAAACATCAACGTCATCCCCACCTCAAAGAACTACTCCCCTTAATCCTACTACCAACAGCCAGACTCCGTTGTACATTGTGGAGGAAACAGTGCGCAATAATATTTACAGAAGTGTTACACATTCTCATAAATATAATGCATATTTTTATAAAATACTCTCTTATAGATTTCAAACTCTACAGATGCCGAATTAAATATTTTAACGTCGACATTGGCACCACCGCCTGAAAATCCATGCAAATGTGGACTTGCTGACTTTGCCACAGGGAAGATAGTTGGAGGAACGGCGGTGGATGATATGCACTCCTGGCCTTGGTTTGCCACTTTGGTTCGAAATGACAGATTGTCGTCCTCATCCTCAAAATCTGCTCATTGTGGAGCCAGCTTGATCTCTAGTCGACATGTCGTCACTGCGGCTCATTGTCTTGTACCATCGAAATGACAGGTTGTCGTCCTCATCCTCAAAATCTGCTCATTGTGGAGCCAGCTTGATCTCTAGTCGACATGTCGTCACTGCGGCTCATTGTCTTGTACCAATGATCCAATTTGGTTTAAGAAATTTCAATGTCAAGCTTGGCTACAATGATCTACGCGACAGTGGAAGGAATCAAGATAAACTTGATATCCCAATTGAGTCTGTGACTATACATCCTAGGTAGATTCTCAGTATTTCTCAGATATAGTATACCTGGGTGGTTGAATATTGCATCGTTACTGTATAATTTTCTGGAAATTGAACAGATTTGAGCAATCTAGTCCGTACCATTACGATATAGGCTTGGTGAAACTGGCATATGCTATCGATTGCAAAAAGTCAAAACGAATTCGTCCTATTTGCTTACCAAGCTCTGGAAATGATGACAGTTTTGTGAATGAGACGGCCATCACTGCGGGATTTGGAAGGACATCAATAAATGGAAATCACTCATCCGTGTTACAACAAATTCAGGTGCGCAATACTACATTTTTACATGCATAATCAAGATTTAACTAGAAAGCTCTAAATAGTTTGAATTTTAAAGTTAGAAGTGATCGCCAACACAGAGTGTGAAATACCACTTTACCAAATTGCCTTTTCAAGGTCCCAAGATTTTAGATAGTATGCTATGTGCTTGGAGGAAAGGTGTCGACTCATGTGTGGGTGATTCGGGTGGGCCATTGTTCCTAAAACAGCAAAATAGTTCGCACTACGTTCAGGTATAAAACGTTTACCAACTAAACTATACCATTGAGTATGCCTCGGTTCGTTTCTTGGCAAAACAAGTCTTTTTTTATTACTTGCGTTTGGGAATTCAGATTGGAATCACATCGTGGGGTATAGGATGTGCTAATGAGCGTTATCCAGGCGTATATACAAGACTAGAGAAATACATTTCTTGGATTAAAACAGTTGCTCTGGATCTGTCATGATTAGAAGTTTTGGATATTGATTACTTGCAATCTTATCGCTATTTGCAATATACACATTCCAACTTTCCAACATCGGCAATTTTTAATCAAGTATTATTTACATTTTTATAAAAGGAATTTGCCATTTCGATCGGTAAACCATTTCAATAGTATTAAATATTAATTTCAAGCAACATAAATACATTTAGTTGGAAATCCAATTCATAAATGTAATTCTTCATCGAATTAAACTAACTTGAGGCGAGGTGTTGATTTCCAAAGCAAACAGTTAGCAAATGTGGAAATCAGCAATTTGCTTGTATTGCATTCATTTACATGTGTGCCTAACCCTACCACGTTAATTTTATGAGAGTAACCTTTAACATTAACATTTAGAAAGATAGTGAATTCATCATTTGGAATGGTAAATCAAATTATAGTTTTTCATATATAATATGTCAGTATAGGATGGATTGCGAATTGGCATATACCTAAACCTAACTAGAAGTTAAACATGGGTTAAATGGGTTATATCACTGGTTGCATGATTAGGTCATTGATCGTCATTCTCTTGCGTAAGACATTAACACTCTTTTAAAGACACTCTTCCCAGCAGGTATACAAGTTAAAACACATAAAACTGAAACCAGAAACCATCACCCAAACACAAAACAGAATTCTACTTTGCAAGAATTTTATTAACTACAAAACTGTCTTAAGTGTCCTTATATAATATAAAATTAAATATTCAAAGTATTTAAAATCTGTAGTATTGTACAATAATGGGCTCAAATGTCGAAGAAAATACCCATAATCATGTTAATCCTATAAATTGTGAAATAAACGGGAATTCGTATTTATTCGCATTTGATTTTGATCGGACGATCATCAACGACGATTCGGATGATCAAGTTATCGCCAAATTTGCGTCAACAGCTCTACACGACGACTTTGAAAAATTTCTTGATGGACCAAACTGGCTGGATTACTTGAATAAAGTGTGGAAACATGTCCATGATCATGGAGTTGGTATCGATGAAATGTGTAACTTTATTAAAGGGATGGAGCCAACATCCGGTGAGAAATAAAACATGTATGCATACATAAATAGCTTTGAGATATTTACTCAATACTTTTAATTTAATGTCAATGTGCCTATATAGGAATACTACCACTGCTTAGCTTTCTTGTTCAGTTAAAAGCCACTTTCGAAGCTAAAGATAAATCTGGCGATGGGAAACAATCTTTGCAACCCAAAATTCGTTTACTACTGATCTCCGGAGCAAATGATTTATTTATTCGGAATTATATAACGGCACGATTTTTAGAACCAATGATCTCAAAGTTAAATGGCTTTTCAAAATCCTTTTGTGATCAGAATGGGCATCAGTTCCCGTTTGACATAATCGCCAACAAGGCAGTGATTTTAGGTAACCAGGAAAGAGAAAGGAGGGCAGGCAATGTAAAAGATCTTTTACAAATCTTGCCATTTGAAGTCCAAACATCATGCCAACTTTGTCCCAGGAATTTATGTAAAGGTGCAGCAATCTCGAACTACATACATTCCAATGGCCCATTCGCAAAAATTTTCTATACTGGAGATGGGTCAAATGACGTGTGCCCCGTCATGAAATTAAATGTATGTGACTTGGTTTTTGTGAGAAAAAACTATGCTTTACACAAGTTAATCGCAAAGAGTAAAGATAAATTGGGAATTAATGCCAAGTTAGTGTTTTGGGAGAATGGGGAGCTCATTACGAACACAATCAAACATGAATTTTCAATGTCAACATGTATTCTTTAGTTATAAAATTTAATTATTTGTTGTTACATGCATTTATATACTTATAAATTGATACAAACAAGCTGGTAATATGAATAAATGAAATTTCGGTCTCTGATCAGCCAATTTTTTCCGCTGCTTTGGGATTTAATTAAGCAGCATTAGCATTTGAAAGCTGTAAATAAAAAAATTTACAAGGTTGCTAGAGTTCAGTAAAATTCATAAGTCTATTCTTTACTACATCAATTTGGGATTTCCAGTTTTAGACTTTCTCACAATAGTTAACCTATTTTGTACAATACCTATTATTGGTACTCGAATTTTAGTCTTTATGGTTTCACTTGTTTAATGAGCTTATAATCTTGATGGTCGAGAGAAAAATTGGGATTGCTAAATAGATTTTCCGTCTATAAATCCAGCATATGCATTGTTACAAAAAATAATGTTACTGTATGCAGTGTTGTTTCTGTATGATTTTGGATCAAACTAAATCCAGTTTAGGTCATGAATCATAAATGATGCTTTACCATTAAGATAAAATGATACCAAGAAAATTCCCTTTGATTTCGCGTTTATGCGTGTATGGTTATAATAGACAGCCATGTAGGTATTCGGTATTCCTGATGTGTATGATTTTCTGTGTATATTTTCCATATATTGCTATCCATGACTTATCCTGATCTTAGAGACCAAAATTATTAAAAACAGGCCCCTGATTATCTCTTACTGCTAAGCACCAATCAGATAGCCCCACCATAAAGTAGCTGTGTACACTGCACTGATGAATAGGAAAAACGACCAAAGGTCTGGTTTTCCAATATTTTCATTGAAAATATCGTGTTAGGGCTCATTTTATTTACTTATGCAGTATAGCGACGATTTAGAGGTTTTATGCCCAAAATTGGATGAAGCTATGACCCTAAACTTAAATGTTTGATAATTATGGCTGAAGCTGGGAAATCCCGCGTAGTTGAGCACCGATTCTCAACACCGAGCACCGAAATTTTTAGGGCCATATGTTTATCGTAACGGGCAACGGGGTTTGCCACAAACCTTGGGGGTAAAACCTCAAAATGGCAGTTATATAGCACAACTAAATAAAACGGGTCCTAGCAAAGTATTTTAACTGGAACTACTGGGTAACCAGATTTTTATTTGCTTTTATTAATATTCATTACAGTGTGCTGTGGGACTCGAAGCTTCTTAACCGTATTTTTATTATCAATGTCCATGCATGTTAGAGACGTTACGAAGTGTTGGTTTTATTTGTTGATTGTATGCAATTCAATATCGAATTGTACCCCTAAACTCGAAAGTCAGAAATGTTTACCTTTATCACTGTTTGGAACTGACCATTATTACATTGTTATGCAGACCATTTGGTTTAATAACACAATTTTTATTCGTATACCGTGCATTTACTTGTATCTAGCCTCTAGAAGTAGAATAACGGTAATGTTAGTGACCCATAAATACACAGTATACAGTACTCATAAAACTAAAGCTATACCCCCATAATATATTTTGCCATACCCCATCTGCTATTTATTCGCCTACGAAAATTATTACGTCGTGCATTCTAAAAAACAACGACATATAATAAAACATATTCTTTGATCCAACCACTCTTAAAAACGTGTATTTCCGTAATGCGACAATCGTTGTGAATGCTTATGTCAACACAACGGACTTCTTTGTGAAGGTAAAATAGGACAAAGAATTAAGTTGGTCAACAGAAAACATGACTTTTCACAAGAGATTAGCAGAACGATTTATAGTCAGACATCCATTTTTGTGTAGAGTATGCATTAGGACTTAGGACACAGCCTTGGAGAATTTGCTGCAGCAATTTGTGCAGGTATTCTGACAGTTGACGACGCTATCTTGTGGCCGAAAGAAGTATGCTGATTGATGACCTACCTTATGGTAAAATGTTAGTGATCAAAGCTGATAAACCTGCAGTTGAACGAGAATTACGGAAGTTTGCGGGGAATAAACCGAGTAAAATGTTGGATTACGCAGCAATTAACTCAACGGAACAAACAGTTGTAGCCGGCGATTCTGACGTGATCCTGCAATTTTCTCAGTATTGTTCTGAAAGGAACTTGAAATGCATTGTTTTGGAAACGACGCATGCCTTCCACTCTTTGCATATGGATCCAATTCTGGATGCCTACAGAGGTGTCGCAAAACGAATTGGCTTGGTTGGTGGCAACGAATGCAACGAAAGGAATATTTCAGGAATGAAAGGAACCGTCGTTAATGCTGAGGATGGCAATGCAGAATACTGGGTTCAGCACACGAGAGAGAAGGTTGAATTTCTTAATGCTAGCAAAAAAGCTGTGGAGCTTGGGTGCATCATTTTTATTGAAGTTGGTCCGCAGCCTGTACTTTCAGCGTTGACACTTATGAACAATGAAGGCAACTTAACATGTTTGCTTTCTCTAAAGCGAAGAGAGGATGATTGGTCAACTTTAATCAACACACTGGGTACCCTTTACATGAGAGGTTTGGAAGAAGATTGGACAGGGTTTGAAAAATTTTTTAAGAGAAATAAAATTCATTTGCCAACATATCCTTTCGTTGGCAAAAGGTTCTGGCCGGACCTAGTAACAGATTATAGTGTTGTGATTCATCCACTTTTGGGAAGTGTAATTCGTTATGCCTCATCTACAAAACTATATCAATCACGTTTAAATCTAAGCAGCCTTGAATATATTAAAGACCACTGCATTGGCGAAAATGTTATATTTCCTGGTGCCGGCTTCTTAGAAATGTGTTTAGCAGCCGTTTTAGCTTCACTTGAAGGATATACTAATTTTATTTCTCAGCCAAAACGTCCAATGATGGTCGATAATTTAATCATACACGCTCCATTAGCGATGATAGAGGGCAACTCTATCCAAGTTCAAATTGTCGTAGAATCTATCTAAAAACAACGACGTGGATACATGGGACGAAATACGTATTTTCCGCCAGGTAGATCTTCTTTGCACAAACAGTGGTAACAATGTTGAATCTAAATGGCTTTTACATGCACAGGCCTCTTTTGATCCATTCCCAAGCACCAGCACCCAAGAAAAGTTATTATCTACATATGATCCCGACAACTTCTTGACCACAATAGCAAAGCCATTTAATACGGATATTGTCAGCATTCTTTACGACAAATTTTCTTCAATTGGTCTGAACTTTGGACCAAACTTCAAAAGTTTGGAGCAAGTTTGGGAGGAGGAAGCTACCCCATCATCTATCATAGCTAAGATCAAACGACCTTCTGAAGGTCAGAATAGCCATGGTCAATACATCATACATCCGGTTGTTCTTGATGCTATGATTCAAGCCATTGTGCTGCTGAATAAACCATATAAAAGAAATTCTAGGAAGTCGTACGTCCCAATGAAGATAGGCAACTTTATTTGGCTATCATCTCCTGCAAACGACCTCACGGACCTGTATGTCTACGCACGTTTTGACGGAAATCACAGGTCACATGCAGCTGGTTCGTTAAGGTCATCTGCTATATTAGTAGATTCCACAGGAAGACCGTTGGCAGTCATGTCCTCAGTGGAGATAGTGGAGACTTCAGTAAAAGTTGTGGAGTCTGCTATAAAGCAACAGGCAAGCCCCATGCCAGACCTGTGGGAGGAGTCCTGGAAAGGAAGCCCTAGCCTTGTCCATACGGCTTCGGATTCATCCGAGCTTCGCTTTTATCAAGAGATGACAAAAGAGGATAAGGTGAGACGTGATCAACTCAACCACCCTACTCCACATGTTCGGGAAATATATGATCTTCTAAATGAACTTGTGTACTACAACGTTCTACGAGTTCTATATGAATGCGGATGGGTTCCGCAGTTAAACGATAGCATTTGCGTGGATCTGCTTTTGCCAGAGCTGGGAATTCTGAAGGAGCACCGCCAGTTAATTGAGTACTACATGGATTTGCTTGCTTCAGAAAATATTTTACAGAAAAAGCATTCAAGATGGACAGTAGTATCACTTCCGCCACCTTATCAGTAAGTAATTAGTCACATATCGTCTCCCCGATTTACCAAGCATCTGGTAAAGTCTTTTAATTCTACATTGCTGTTTTTGAAATTGGGAGATAATCTTAAAGAAGTTTTAAGAGGAAATCAGTCAGCTCTAAATATCTTATTTCCGGAACATGCTACGAAGGACAAGCCTTCTGTGTCAGAGTTCTACATGGAGTACGGCTCAGTTCTTGGAATTCACGACATGCAGAAATATATGTTACCAGCTCGGCTGAAGCAGTTTTCTGAACTTAAGTCCTCTCCAGAATCTGCAAAGAAAGTTCTGAGAATTCTGGAAGTTGGGGCCGGGACTGGAAGCTTCACAAATACAGTTTTGAAAGCATTAGATAATCTTGAAATTGAGTATGAATACACTTACACTGACATATCAGCGGCGTTTTTCGTAGCCGCTGAAAAGAAATTTGCAAAGTATGTCAAAAATATGAAATTTAAGAAACTTAACATCGAGGAGGATCCGTTAACTCAAGGATTCATTCCAGAGTATTTCGATTACGTTTGCTGTACTGAAGTCATTCATGCCACGCGTGATATTTGCGAAAGTTTGCGAAATATTCGAATAATCCTTAAGCCACATGGGGGGTTTGATATTATTGAAGCCACGGTCGTCAATCGATATATTACATTTTTGTTTGGTCTGCTGCCTGGTTATTGGCGATTTGAAGATTTTGATTTGAGACCTAACTATTGTTCCATGTCCAAGCAAAAATGGTCAGATGCACTAAAATCGTGTGGATATCATGTAGATATCATGTAGATTGGACGGCTTCTACCATTATGGACAACCATTCATTCATTTGCACGCACCGTTTACCAGAACCAACATCCGCTACCATTAAAACTACATGGATTGTGTTTCAGCATGAATCATGCCAGGTTTCAAGAGGTTTCCGAATCTGACTTGAAGGAATAAACCGTGGGGTAATTCTTGTAAAGCATGGTGACATTTACAAGAACAAATATAATGCTGAATACGAGATCAGAAACGACGTTGAGGAGGATTTTAAAATTTAAAATGATGCTGGAAGCTATAAATGCTGACAACGGAGATTTAGTAACCGTTGAGGGTATATTATACTGCTGGTCCTTAGACAACTCCTTAACATCCCAATCTGATATTTTGAAACCGTATTTTTACCTTACTAAGCATATGTCCTTACTTAAACAACGGGTTAGCCCTCACTTAACGGTTCTAACCCAAGGTGTCTCTTCAACTGAAGATGACATTTCAATTTTGCCTTACTCCAGTACAATATTGGGTTTCACTAAGTCTGTTGCAAACGAAAATGTAGATATCAACGTACATTGTATAGATATAGCAGCTTCCGATAAACCGGTGAGTGAACAGCAAATTCAAGAAATTTTTTACGAGACTTGGAACACGAGTAAGGAGGTTGTAGTGGCTTATCGGAATGGAATTCGTTACACGCCAAAGCTCAAGGCTCACAAACCTATTAACAATACCTTACATATACCATATGGAACAGACAGATTTCAGCTAATTCATGCAGAATCGAGATCTATAAATGATTTACAGCTGGGGCCTTTGAATAATTCTGAATTAGCTGATAGCAAGGTTGAAATTCAGATCAAAGCAGCCGCACTAAACTTTAGGGATGTGTTAAGTGTGCTAAAACCCACAGATGAATTTAAAAACTAAAATGGGGTTGGGATTGACATTGCAGGTGTGGTAAAGAGAATCGGGAAAAATGTCACAAAATGGAACATTGGAGATTCAGTTTGCGGTATAAATTTTAACAGAGAACCTATGCCAAACTATATCCAGGCAGAGGAACATAGTCTTTTGCCACTTCCCAAGGATATGACATACTGCGAGGGTGCCACTTTACCAGCCGTTTGCATAACAGCTTACCATTGTTTAGTAAACATTGCAAACTTAAACAAGAACGACATTGTTCTACTTCATTGTGCATCAGGTGGAGTAGGTCTCAGCGCCATCAAAATCTGCAAGCATGTTGGAGCGACTGTGATAGCCACTGCGGGAGTAAACGAAAAAGAAATTACTTGAGAAGTTTGGGCATTCAGCATGTTTTTCATTCCCGAAACACAACGTATGGAGATGCAATTTTGGAAGTGACAAACGGGCGAGGGGTTGATGTCGTTCAAAATTCTTTAACTGGTGAAGGATTCAAAGAGGCTACACTAGCTGCATGCGCACTTGGTGCAAGGTTTGTAGAAATGAGTAGATTATCCATTTGGCAACCCGGAGATGTAAGGAAATTGCGACCTGACGTAAAGTATACCATTGGTGACCTGAATACAACAAGTTCGGACGCCTGGAAAAGTCTGCTGTCTTAACTAGAGCAGCTAGTTACGAAAAAAATTCTGGGTCCTATTTCATACGTGAGATACGACGCTCTGAATATCCGGGACGCACTTCATTGCCTACAGAAGGCCAGACATATTGGCAAGGTTGTTTGCGTCATGCCTGAGTTTAAAATAGAAAAAACGGGTACCACAGTAATTACACCATTGTTTAATGAGAGGAGCACTTATTTGATCACTGGGGGACTAGGAGGAATCGGGTTTCTTGTTTGTAAGTGGATGGTAAAACATGGAGCAAAGTACATTTTAGTAGCCGGAAGATCCATGCATAGTCCTGATATGCGGCAAGAAATTAGCAATTTGAATTCCAACAAAGCTGTCAGTGTCACTGCTGTCCAGCTTGATGTTGCGAACTTCGATGAATGTGAGCAACTTTTACTGAAAAAAATTCCAGCAATGGGATTCCCACCGCTTCGTGGTGTAATGCATGCAGCCGGAATATTGTCAGATGGACTGGTTGCAAACCAGAGTTGGGAGACGTTGCCCTTACCTTTAAAAACTAAAGTTGTTGGTACACTTAATCTGCACGAGCTAACAAAAACAATGCTTTTGGAACATTTTGTTTTGTTTTCCTCCATGGCAGCTTTACTAGGACCGCCGGGTCAATCCCATCATGCGGCTGGAAACTATTTTGAAGATAGTTTTGCACATTACAGACACTCTTTTGGGCTCCCGGCCACTTCAGTGAATTGGGGTATAGTTTTTTACAAATTATTGGTCAATACACCATAGAGCTCTTAAAAAACTGATTTTATTTCATTTTGTAAAAAAGGACAATGGGGAGAAGTTGGCGTGGCCACTGAAGTAGACTTCCCAGGTATCAAACCACTCACAAATGTACAAGGTCTTACTGCACTAGAGTACGCTATGAAGTCAGGCAGGCAACAGCGTAAACAATGTCAGCTCATTTAATTTACTCCACAAGCTCTTCCCTTTTTTGTCAACTTATGTCGAAGAAAGAACATGGAGACCGTTGGGAATCAGCTCAACCGGCTACATAACAAATCCCGCCTGATGCATTCTGGCACAAATACGACTCGGAGCAGGATGTCCTCAGAAAATATCATATTATGGGAGAGCAGATCGAAAACATTTTAAAGCATATTCTTAAGCTTGACGAAACAGAAGTTATTGATGTTAATGCCAACTTCCAAGAAATGGGCGTGGACTCGCTTATGTTTATCGAATAAAAAATTCCTTACAAGCATTGTTTGGAAACCGAGCCATAGTGAACGCCGGGTTGTTGAGGGACTGTACGAATATTAAAAGTTTGTCAAAAACATTAGTAGGTTTAACCGATGGTACACTTGTGCTTGAAGAAAGCAAACCCCTTAGTAAGGAGGAGATCATGCAGTTGATCAGGCATGACTGTGAGTGAGCTACCCGAACATATTCATCCAGAATCTGAAAAAGAGGCTGTTCCGGTGAAAGACATCAAAGTCTGTACTTCTCACCGGCTGCACTGGGACTCTTGGCCCATTTATTCTGAAAGAGCTCACAAGAATGTCTCAGATCACTCAAGTGATTTGCCTCATTCGAGCCAAGACGAATCAGATTGCAGAAGAACGGCTTATAAGTACTTTAAAAGCTGCAAATATTCTTGGGGATATTGACATGAAAAAGGTGAGATGCTGCATTGGAAACCAAGCCTTACCTCACTTAGGGCTGGACACTTTGATTTGGGAAGAGTTAACAGTTTTTGTGGATGCCGTATTTCACTGTGCTGCGATGATATCCCACGTACAACAATATAGAAAGATGGAAAGTTCAGAGGGTGATACTAGAGCAGTAAACATTGGAGGGACACGAAATATTCTGGAATTTTGCTGCGAAAAGAAGCCTAAGCATGTTTTCCTTGCTTCTTCCATTGTAGCAGTTGCAAAACCTTAAGAATGTGACTCTGGGAGGATTTCAGAGAGGTGGCCGAACCTCGAAGATTATGACGGGATTACCAGTTATGCATATCCTATATCGAAGTTCGTACATGAGGTATTGCTAAAGCAGGCTGTAGATAGGGGTATTCCAGCAAAAGCTTTCAGATTTCCAGCGATAGTTGGCGACTCAAAGTCTGGTCGATTTTCTATTGAAAAAGATCATTTAATGTTGCGATACTTTTTTATTTTGAAAAATCGAATCATGCCATCTAATCCAAGTGCTATTGTCCTGCATCCAGTAGACGTATGCGCAAATATCTCAACGAAAATATTTTTTAACCCCAACGCAAAGTCTGACGTTTACAATATTACGCACCCAAAACCAGATGCAGATCAAGAGTTTCCCAGTGTTGCAAAAGAATTCGGCTTCCAAATTGAAATCGTAGACTACTCTCGTTTGTGCAGAAGATAAAAGATAGTTCTGATCCGGATAATCGATTCACAATCTTTCAGGATTTATATGCAGGCAAAGAAGAAAATTTATTTTCCATTTTTACAACAGTGCCAGTACTGAGGGGTTGGACGGAGACAGGAAGAGAAGATTTCTGAATGAGCAGAAAACTCCAGGCTATCGAGCCAGGGTTCTATGAAAACCTTCAATCCGCTTCAACGTACATCACACAGAATCTCTTGTTTGCCAAGGAGCAAGGATGGTTCGAGAAATTAAAAATTTAATTCTTCTCATTACGTTGTTTTTTTAATAAATAATTAGTTAGTTGAATTAAATAAAAGTATAACATAATAATAATAGGTAAGTTATTTAAAAATTTAAATCAGTCACACTTTTAAATAAACAAACATTATTCTCGCTAATGTTAAAAGTTTAGAATACGGTCTTGGTTTGAGTGATTAGTAAATGTAATTTTTATGCTGTTGTTGTTGTTTAAATAGCAGTACACATATAGGTACATATTATAGTTTAATATTCGACAGTGCCTGATATTTGGCGAATAAGTGTCGACAAAGCCACCTTCCCAATTCAGTTCTAATTCTTCTATAAATGTACCTAAGCAGTAATTTAGGTTTTGCGAATGCTTTAAAAATTCAGTGGCAGGATTTTTAATAAAACTTGTCTGTGAAAAAGGATTTTGAATGAAGAATTAGCATGTATGCAGAAATTTTATAAAACTATTGCAGCCTTTATCAAGTTTTTTTAAAGTATCCAACAGTATAGCATATATATTTTCTTTCGATTGCACACATGTTGCATGTTGTTATGAATTAGGTATATGAATGAACATTTACTTTACGCATGTGAATATTTATTCCTTTATGTAACTGAAATATACTTTTCATCAAAATTCATTTATCTTCTTCAACTGAAAATCAAATTATAATTATTAGTTTTTGTCTTATTTTGACATAGTTAATAATGACAGTATTCTGAAGTGTTTACACAATGTTCAAGCTAGAAAACAATTTACACTTGTAGAAGTATGAAGAAAAGGAGACAAAGGTATATATTACATGGGGTAAGGGTAAATGCAAACAAAATTTCTACAGAGCCTTCTACGGCTAGAACTAAATTAAAGAGCACTATTAATTGCTATTATTGGTACTGTCTGTAGAATGTGCAAAGTAACATACCCACTACAAGACGAGGTATTCATGAATTTATGAACAACATCAATAATTGCACAACTACATGGACACAATTTTATATGTAAGATTGAAACAAGAGTTAATGTTACTGACAGATAACGAACTCTGAATCGTGCCAAGAAACATACATATCTAAAATTCGCTTTTGTGTGTGTACTATGTGACCTACAGGAATTATAATCATTTTACATATCGCTAAGGTACACGGTAACAATGAATACATCTTCAATTTGTCAATAATGTCATTTTTAGCAACCTAGCTCTTTCAAGACCATATAAAATAAAAATTTGACCAGTATTCATACTTACAGTATTTATTTTTTAACATACTTACTAAGTTGTAGTTATAACAAAACAAATACTAGCGGATTCCATTACAAGGTCCAGTGTCTTATCCTAATGTATAATCATACTCCCAATGCATAACAGGTTGTGTACGTAAATGCGTGTAATAGATACGGCCAGTAAAAAATAAATGGTCACTCACTAACTATTCCCCGTTCTTTATAAACTTACTCTGTTTATCTGTCCTATTTTCCGCATAAGGAAAATCATCAAAATATTTTAACAGTTCTGACCTTCCATTTCCTAACGTTAAAATGCGGAAAGTTATTGCTGGTAAAACATAGGCTGCCAAGTGCCAACTACTACATTCCATTGAAGATGCTTTTATGTACTAAATATCTTGTACTTCGAGCTGTAAATTAAATTATCTGAATGTATGTTCACAGTTAAAAGTCCGAGAATTGGTTTTACACTATTCGGGAATTCGCTATCATTAGTCTGGAATAATTTTCTTTAGTTCCTCATCTGACTGTGGATCTCCTTGTGCATAGAATCGAAGCGCTATTGCGGTGGCTTTCAGCCCTCGTATACTTCCAGACGCCTATGAACATTAAATTCGAGTATATTAGGAGTTATGTAGGTCGAGACATATTAGCTGCTGAGAAAGTTATTTAGGTATATAAAGCTACTTACCGATGAAGTAATACTCATAAAGTTAAACAGTTTCTTTAAGAATATCATCAGCGGAAGATACCTTCCATTAGGCATCGAGTTTCTTACTTGACTTGCAGCCATCTACGAAATGGATAATCATTTTAGAAAGGATCTAGCAACCGAACGTGGAAGTTATTGTTAATTGAATTAAATGCTTACAGGATTATCCATTATTAAATAGGCTAGCAATAGTGAGATGTATGCAGCAATTAAGCTATTCTCCATATGCTTTCCGGCAGTTTGGATCAACTTGTCAATGGTATCTTGTAATGAGGAACCTTCTTGATCTTGGGAGTTTTGTGAACCACTGCCCCCAGTGCCAGATCCGTCTTTCTGAGTAGAGGTGCCGGAATCTTTTTGTGAAGATGAGGCGCTGTCATCAGGACCTTTTGTAAGAATGTTATCTGTATGTTGCTCTTCCTTTTTCGCCGCTCTTTCTCGACACAAAAACATTTCAACAAACGCATCCAACACAGGAATCTCTTCGTCTACTCCTGAATCTTCCGATGATGAGCTTAAAGAAGTATTTCCACAAGAATCCGGGACACGATAGTTTCCTGCGGAGCTTTTCTGAACCGTGGAGGACAGAATGGCGTTACGACAGCCCCGACTGTGCTCCACCAAATTGAGCAGCATACATAGAGACTAAAAATCGAATTTTACAAAGTTGTAATAAGATGATTTATATATGTGTTAAAGGGGAATTAAAAATTTTTTAACAATGGATTCCAAGACCACATGAAATGAAAATGTGCTTACATGCATTAAGAGATCAAAAATCTTTTCGTCTGGAAAGAAATGTCCCATTTCAAACGTGGAATGGAGAACAAGCTGAAGGAAGCCATCCATTGCGAGTAAAATTTCACTTCCAAGAACTGGAACCATAAACACAATACTTTACACCATACTACCCAAGTATTTCCAATTTTCAAGTATTTTAAAGTAAATTCTTACCGATTCCTCTGTAATCATGAGATAAATTTACGAGTACTCTTAAAACACTAAACAAGATCTCTCTCATGACACCAGCCGACTCTAATCCCCCATGAAGCTGCAATAGGTTATCCTTACAGAAACGGAACAACTCAACAAAAATCTTTGGACTTGCTTCAACGCATTTGACTAATGACAATGTCCCATTTGTCAGCTCCACTTCACGTTCACTCATTCCCAATAAATACTTTTGATTATGCTCATGGTTAAAGGTCACTTGTTGAAGAACTTGTAGACAGCGATCAATTTTTCTAAGTCTTTCTAACGCTCCTTCCGTCCAACCACACTGAACAAGTTCCATTTGTGCAAATCGCAAAGAACTGTCAACTTCATTTACAATGGAATCTAGTCCACCAAGTGCACGAAGTTCGTGCTTCACCCATTCTCCAGCTCGTTTTGACGTGAGATGTAGTAAAGTTTCCAGAGCTAACTCGGATGCAGTAATTCTATCTAGCTTGAGATGTGTCGCATGGCCACGATTTTTCATTTCTACACATAGATCTAATACTTTCTGATGATGTTTTAAAGTTTCCAAATTATCGGATTGGGACTGCGACTGTTGCAGTTGATCACCAGAACAGTCTTCAGCTTTGGAAAGGGCGAGAATAAGTTTTAAAGTGTCTGTATCTAGATCCATGTTCAAACGATCTTGGCTAAGAACAAACAGCACCAATGCAGCCAGAAGGGCAAGCTCCTAGAAAATTTGCATACAATAATATTACTAACTTGAAAACCTTCTTTACTTAAAAGGTACCCATGATGTTTGTTTTAACTTTCTTACGGAATGTTGGGGAGAGTCATGAAGCTCCCTGCAAAACTCCGCCACAGTGCCATGAGCTCTTAAATGCATTCGAAACGAAGGCTCCATACATCTTGTAGCTAACGTAATGGCCGAAAGACATCTGAAAGTTGGAAATAGTGCCATTCTTACTTTAAATATGATACAACACATTATATAATTCAAATTCAAACATCAATATTTTAGTTCAACGTCCGCTTACCGTATGTTCATTGGATTTCTACTCAACAAATCCTCCAAAATATATTGAATATCCCCATCAAACTCATGAAACTCTCCACTTTCTTGAAGCTCATGCACAGCTTTGACATTCTTCACAACAGTAAAAAACCTCTTGGCTTCTTTTTTACATGTAACTTTGGTCACTCCATCGTCTTCCGCAGAGCCGCCACTCCATTGGGATGAGTAGTACCCTCCACTATTATTTTCAATTCTCATCCTACTCAATTTCAAATCCTCATTATCGTCCCCATCAAAGTCATCTTCAAACTCATCTAACACGTGGGACTGTGATCGATTATCCTGTGTAGTAATCTTTTCTTCAGTATTATCTTCCTGTCCAAATTTATGTCTGTATAAGGCCAACCGTTTACTCGACGACTTGCCATTTCCGTTTCCTCCGTTTCCAGGACCAGTCTCGCCATTTGCATTTTGAGTAGCTCGGCTTTTAAATATAGAGGCTTTTTTTGTACTCGGTGCAGGGGGCTGGGATTGCTTTTGATTTGCTAATTGGCTGCTAATGTTACCAATGCTACTGCCTTGGCTTTGACTGTTCTGACTGAGTTCATTTGAGGTTTCCTGTTGTTTTAAAATAGAGTCCAAAACGCTGATGGCTTCCTGTTTGGCACAAGTCGGGAGATTGGTCAAGGGTACCTGCTGTTGCTCCATGCAGGAAGTAGGAAAATGGAAAGGCTGTTGATGATGGTGCTGTTGTTCATGATGATGGTGATGCTGCTGTTGGTGCTCGGCTTGCAAATCTTGACCAGCAAAATGAGAATCCTGACCAGGTGGACTATTTAGCAGATTTCTCATTGCATAAGGCGAAGAATGAATGTTGAAAGGCAATTGTTGCTGTTGCTGAAGTTGATCATGGTGATGCTGATCAACAACAGAAGATGTTCCCGGTCCGTACTCTCCTGGAGTTTGCCTACCCATCCCATCTGAAGCAGAGGCTGTGTGACCATGATGAAGTTGCTGATGGGAATTACGATGGGATTGTTGATCTAAATCATTTTCCATTGACGATGAATGAAAATTAGAAGAAGACGTTGACGAAGACTGTTCTTTGGGCATGAAAGCAGACATGTCAAAACGACTAAATTTTGGAGGGCTCTGACTCTGGCTTGGAGGTTTTCTTGGAGAATGTTGCTCTTCGTCAAAGTCTGTCCAGTCGTCGACCAAAATTGATCGTATGTCATTTGCCTTGGGAAGGTTTTGCTGCTGAGGAAGTGTCGTTGAGGAAGATGAGGATGTACAGGGAGGAGCTGGCGGGGACAGCTCTTGTTGCTGTTGTTGATAACCCATCTCCATGTTATCATTGGAAGCTTGAGACATGTAGTAATTTTGTTGATGAGTTTGTTCTGGTTGCTGCTGCATCTGTTGGCGAAACTGTTGCTGCATGTAAGCCTGAGCTGCAAATGCACTCAAGCCTGATGGAGGATTTACATTCATGCCACTGTTTACAGAAAATGGCTCCATGCTATTTCCATGCTGTTGTTGCTGGTAAGAAGACTGTACATTGTTATAGTCTTGTGGGGATTGATGCTGTTGATGATTCCGCCCGCATGAATTTGCATTATTACTGGTAGATGCAGCAGCAGCAGCTGCGTTTGCTGTATCATTTTCCATGGACGACAGCATTTCAGACAATTTCTTAAAGTCCGCATCTTCTTCTAGCTTTTTGATTATTTCAACCGCTGGCGGGGCTGTATTATTTTGTGGTTGTTGGTGCATTTGGAGTTCACACGTATCTACCATGAGAGTAGCTGGTGCAGGAGGAAACATGTTATCACCACATACATTGTCAATCCCATCAAGGGAAGAAATAGAGTTCCTAAATTCTCTATCCAGAGTCGGCATTCCAGAGTCAGAATCTGATACAAGACGCCTCGCCGAGTTTCTTGTAGTTCTACCCCTTGCTCCACGTGGAGCTGGAGGAGGTGTAGAAACAACAGTCGCAGCTTTTACCCTTTTTGTCTGTTTTGGTAATTTCTCTTCTTCAAATGAAGCATCAATATCTTGAGACTTTTTGTTCTTCGAACCAGGCTTACGACCCCTTTTCTTACCCACCGGTTGTTGCTGAATAGCAGGCGGAGTCTCAGGCTCTACTGGTGTCTGCGCCACAAATTTTCCACGATCCTTAAAAATCCTTAGTTTTATTGGGGGTGAGCAAACATTATTAAAACTGCTGTCTGATGACTGCGAAGAAGGCATTATAAGTGGTTGAACTGAGGGAGTAGAATAGTTTTCCATTTTTTTGGAAGCCTTGGTGGAACCCTTCTTTTTATTATGCTTAGGGTGGTGGTGATCATGACTTTGGTTCTGATCATAGTACTGCGTGTTTGTATTTGTATTGGATGGAATAAGTGGGCTCATTGAAGGGTTCGGCAAAGGTGGAAGAAGAGGGACAAGATTGCTAACGTCAGGTCTTAAAGGCTTTAACGATTGAGGTTGCTCCACTTCCATGGGACCACGGGATTTGAAAAACTTTCTGGGTTTGATAATAGTGGCTGCAGGACTAACTCCAGTGCTTCCTGACGACGTCGGTAAGGATAACGGAGGGGGCAACTGGTTATACACCGAGGAATCCACCTGCTTTTTGTTAGCCGACGGATCCAAACGAGCTCGCTTCTTGAAAGATGCATACTTAGACTTTGGCTTCTTTTCCTCGACTAAAATACCAATGATTATATCATACCATTTTAATTCAATCATTGCAAGAAAGACACTCCAAAACATCCAAACACCTGTAATTAAACTACAGCCTGTCAAACTCACCTGGAGGTTCACTAACAGTACTTCTTATCGACGTAAAAGAGGCTACTCCAAAACGACCCAAGGAGCCAGCCACTTTACTATTACTGCAAACCTTCAGCAACTTGTCAAAGTGGTTGCCAGCTCCAGACTGAGATCGCTTCCCCGACTTGGAATACTTGGACATCTTAGATTTATTAAAAGCACCGTTACGAAGCAAAATTATACCCGTCCTATACACAGTTTCCAAAAAATCAAATTTAAATTACCTTATCAATTCCAATTTAATCAATGATAATACCTCTCTCGCTGTCTTCTTACCGTCAAACCGTGAATATATTTAACCCGTCAATCTATCTGTTTTACTCCAATCTTCAAACTGGATCCGGATACTATCTGTCTTTATCTTTTTTAACCAAATTTTAATCAAATTTGTAAAATTAATTAATTATGATGTTATTTTACTTCACTTTTGAACAAAAACAACCACTAAATATCCATTGTTCTTCTAAACAATCCAAATGCCAAAGTATCTGCTACTTCCAATGCATTCGCAGATCTGTTCAACTGTTTACTAACGCTGTCATTGCTCCTTTGATGTAGATGCTGCTGCTCAGCTAGTCTCCAGCTGTTCCCAAATACATTAACTTGGTTATAACGCGGCCGTAGTATATGCTCCTGTTTACAACTCATCCTTACAAATCCCAAATCAGACTAATCACGTAATCATACATCCAACATTCATCAACTTTCTTTCTTTGTTCCACCAATCAAATTTACGTGCATTTTATACACAATTTTAACAAATGTCACATTTCCCATTTAAAATGTATTTTAAATAAGTCCCAAATAAAAAGTATTTACTATTTCACAATTACTTTTACACAAATATATGAGATTTAGCAATAATAATGTTAATGTATTGCTATAATTTGCATATTGCACGGTGATTAAATGTCAAATATGTAAATATAATTTGATTTGCTTATCACAAAATAACTTGTTTAAACTTAAAAACTTGTTATGCCCTCCTGTATATTTCTTGGAAATAGGATTAGGGGTTTTATTGGTATTTGTTTTAATGAGGTGCTGCTGTTGATAATGATTTTTTAGATGAATAGAATTTGTTGTTAAAAAAGTTGTGTGTAATATGAGATGATGCATATTATTATATATAGCATATCACATTAAATGCTGTTTTTTATCCAGAGATATTACGAGAAGGAGAACGAGCGGACTTTTGGTGTACCAAAAATTGTTGTTTTTTTAGTATACTTTCGCTCTTTGCTTGTTGATGGGAAAAAAGGATACGTTGAAATGTATATGTATGTGTAAATGTGGTTATCCACGTATGGGATAAGGTATATGTAGAAAAAAGGGGGTTTTAGTTCTAGTAAAGCTTACCTTCACTTTTTTATATGGATAGAATAGGAAAGACTCATTTAGTTTTATGTAAAGGCTAAAACTGAAAGGGAGAAATATTGATTTTGTTGAGATAGTCTTCTTATGTTGTAAGTTGGCTTGTAATGTATGAGACTTTTAGGTATGCATGGGTTATAGAGTGGATAAGAGGTATTATACTGTAAATGCTGAAGAAGAGCTTTTAGGTATAAGGGTTAGCTTGTTTGCGTGAATTGGTTGGTCCGATGATGATGTAGGGTTGTAAGTATGATATAATGTGAATAGGATGGATGTATGGGCATTTTGGGGAGAACAATAGGATATAGTTTTAAGTAGCAGAAGAATAGTGTGCAGTTTACAACATTGCATGTATGTATATCTGCATTGGTGTAATTAACTTTTAACATGAGGATGCATACCTAAGTATGTTGCGTGCTTTTATTTTATTGCAGTTGGAATGTGGACGGACATAAATACGAAATGACTTTTTCATTTGTATTT
>JAHZNG010000907.1:0-14024 GCA_027744375.1 Orchesellides sinensis
AGCATAAAATTTCAGCCGTTCTTTTACATTATGATAATGAAATCATTCTCTGTGACTGTCTCTTCACAATAGCTTTTAGGAATTGCTTTCTTAAACAGGAAGAAAAATGCAGAATTGAGCATTACCTTGACTCTCTATTCAATCCCCTGCTTTCTTCTCGTAAGAAAGAAGACGAAGACGACAGTGTTGGATTCTTACAGCCCAAAAGCAAAACCGTAAGTTTCACATTCATTACTTTCTGTTGTGACACTAAAATGCATGAACCGTGGGTTGGATGGTGTTTGCATTTTAAGGAAAGTAAACAGATTTAGGTATATTTTGCACGATCAGCTTGGGAAAGAGAAAGCATTAGAAAAACAGAATAGGTATGTACTACACAGTATATCTAGACGTTACAGGTGCACCTTCTCCCATGCATACAAATCCCAATCTTTGTACGCTTTTGTGCATCTTCACGAAAATCCCTTGGCAAAAAAAGTATTGACTTCTTAAATGTCTTATTTTTATTACAAAAAATCCATTGAATGAGCAGCAGCAGCAGCACATTCAGATTCCAAGCTTTGTCAAGGGATTTCTTTTCTCTGCGATACCATTCAGACATAAACTCATTTTATAAGTGGGTATTGTAAGTTTGTATGTATAAATATGCATCTCGAAAATGAACTAATGAACACAGATTTAAAAAAATCAGATTTCTTCCACACAACACACGAAAAATCCATTGCTCTCCAAACACATTTATGCACAAATATGTTTTGCGTTCTGTGTAACTCTGGTGAAAGTTTCGTAGTAGAGATGACTCCAAATCTAAGCACTTAAAAAAGTGCAAAGTAGTCTTATAAGTAGCAGAAGTGTGTAAGTACCTACTAAAATGTAGCAGATAGACTAGAAAGCATCAACATTATTGGTATTTGCATTAAAGGATTTTATCAAACGAACTAGAGAGAAAATCTCTTGGAACAGTCGAAGTTGGAAAAATCGAAGCTGGAGTATATATATGTATTCAAGTACTACACAGCCAAGTAAATAAGTAAGCTAAAGAAGGGAGCACGCTTTGACTTACTTTTTTCATACGATTTTTGTGTATAATGCTGTATATGGAGTACATTCGTAATATTCAAGTGCTGCTGGTAGGGATGCATTCCTTTTAAACTAGTGAGCATCACGTTTGCATGTGCGAAAAAGGGGAATAAGAGAAATCGAGAGCAATCCATTTGAGGAAGAGGGCTCTTTTTTCTGTCACTTACACTGAAATCGGATATTTTGCACGCATATAAACATATATCGCTGTTTACGTTTGCATGTCTATTGCACTAATAACACCGATATAAACATTATGTACCAAGGCTTTTTTACTTAGGTAGGGATGTGTGCAAGTAACCGTTTGTATTGCTACAGCAGCAATAAACTGCTAAGATCAGGTAGTCACATAGATATAGATACATATGTACATAGGATACAATGGAATTTCAGCATATAATCTAATACCAACATGATTTCACTGGATGAGACGTAAATGGAAAAAGTATTTGTGTGCAGAAGATTATACAGTAGCTTAAAATTTATAGGGCTGATATTATAACTCTAACAAGCAATTGACTCTCAATAGGATTATACACAACGGGAGTTTTTATATGTACATTTTACATAGAGTTGAAGGAAAGTAAAGGAAAATGGGTTAAGCAGTCAAAAATATATGTGCAATATGAATTGAAGGTTACTTTTATTGTTGTACTTTTTTTTTGAGCTTTATCAACGAAATCCTTTTTGGCTTGGTGTACATTTAGGATACAGATAGTTCCGGCCGCTTGGAGAATTCATATAATACTCACAATGTAGGAATTTTGTGTTATCACAAAATATTGTATGGAGATACGTGCTGCATTTTGTACTTACACAATAAATCGTGATTCTTGGCTTAAATAAAAGTAGGAAACACATGACCCAATTCAGTCAGCACAAATAATGTACTGTCTTACATGGTTTACTTTTTTAGACTGAGGAGAAAATCGGTATTGCATTCAAACAGAAAGTGACTGATTCAATATCGATGTAGAGAGTTAAGGAACGTGTGCTTTGTCGAGAATATCCGGTACAGTTCTTGGGAAAAAACCCGTGGGATCTTACGTATGATTGAAAATACTCTCCTGTCTTAAACAATATTTTGGTGTTGTGTCCTTCAACGATCAGAGTAAACAAAGCTAACTGGACGCTCTATAGAAATTTAAGGAAACTGAGTCTGAATCTGTAAATTCGGGATAAAAACAGAGAGGGGTCCGCAAGTAAAATAAATTGTTAGCACGAAAAACTTGTGTAATCTAGGGTTTTGTCAGACCACGGTACTATACACATATTCCATTATCCCCTTAGGCTCTAGATTGAACTGCATGTTAGGCCCCGGTGAGTTATGCTATCAATATCTTTCTTAGAATATCCAGAAACTGCGAAACATTCCCAGCCATTTAATTTCATCTTGAAATGACGGGACGTGACTTTTAATTTGAAATTCAAATAAATAATTTTCTAAGATGATTTTTAGAAATTAATGCTTAAGTTAATGATGGTGTGTAGTTATAATAATAGAAGAGCAAATATAGTTCTTTACATAATGATCTGATTACTGACTTCTGCATCATCTTTGCATGTCCTAAGTCTATCGAAAATGGTAAGCTATTTATGCACATAAGTATTTTATAGTGCTAGAAAGTTTTAAATTATTAGCGCAGACGTACAGACCTATACTAATTTCGTGGGAGGAAAAGTAGACATTTTTTAAAATATTTAGAGCATTCATAAAGTGACCCACCTCCGTTTATAATACGTAATATGCGTAGCATCTCTATCATATAACGAAATATTATTCAAAAATAAAAAGCAAAAAGAAAGCTATGCTGATTTTGTTGAAATTTTATGCAGTTGAGTTGTTTACTAGTTTATAATACGTAATATGCGTAGCATCTCTATCATATAACGAAATATTATTCAAAAATAAAAAGCAAAAAGAAAGCTATGCTGATTTTGTTGAAATTTTATGCAGTTAAGTTGTTTACTCAATAAAAGAGGCACTAAGAACAAAATTGAAGTTTCTTTGAAAGTAAGTAGTCCCAGGTAAGACAGGTCAAAATTCGACGAGTTGGTACAGAAGAAACTAAGGTTGACAGCCTCTGATGTCTGGTAGCGTGTGGGTTAGGACGGTGTAGTAGTAGCACCTCTCCCTCAATCTAAATAAACAAGCTTTGATTACAAAGTTTCTTCGATTCACATTAAGCTACCCTTTGCTAGTGTTCATAGGATTATTAAATTCCTCTTTCACTGGAGGGAAAGCAAATGCCTCTATGTTGAATTCTGCATGGTTGTTGTCTGTTTCCAAATTTCTTCCATGTGTCCATGTTTACATAATGGCATTCGACTAATAGTTTTCTTGCGCTGGATACTTTGGAACAAATAATTCTATGCGAGAGGTCCATTAAGGTAAATGACATTAAGTTATTGGAGCTCACACACACACAACGGTGGCAGGATAGTTTAGGCGTAAAATATCTTCGTGTGAATAAATAAGTACATTACTGCTTGAGGTTACTGGCGAAAGCGTTCCTCTTTTGGTGGACTATTAGCGGAAGAGAAATATGTAGAGCTTTATTTCAAGCCTGGACATTCATGTGGTGGGGTACACTACATTAAGTATTCTTTGACTAAAATCTTGCATTTATTATTATTTTCCTTCAAAGGAAAGTTGACACAGGAGGCTTAAATTCTCATAATCTCCGCATTAATACTCCAGAGGAGGGAAGGAGCCCTTCCAAAAGTTTATATCATTTAGGAAATGGAATAAGCGGTGACAGGAGCAGTAGGCAGAAGCACGAAAAGCTCCGACAGAGGCTGTCAAAACGAAGAGAATGGAAAAGTAAAGAAAGGCTTTTATTTTCTCTCCCATTTCTACTTAAGTTGTGGTAGAGCAGCTCTTGGTGAATGTGTTGGGGTTTGTAGGCTAAAATGCTAAAATATGATGTTGCTGGATTGATATAAATACGTTTTAACATCACAAAAGTTTGCCCTGTGAAGTTAGTAGGTCCAGCATTCCTCGTCAATCCTATCATAAAATGTTTATGTGTGTGTTATTGAATTCAACTGTGCATCTGTGTTAGTAACAACATAAATTAAAATCAATCTTTTAGTTGTATGTACATACGTATAATATAATGTGATCAATTTAATGCAATGCTTACGATCTGCATAGTTTAGTTTCTCGTCTAACTGACTGACAGGAAGACTTGCTAGCTGGAAGAAATGATATAAAAGTTGCTGAAGTGTGAGAGTACTTAGTTTGATATCTCTAGTCTTAGATATACCACTATCCGCGGTGACGGGTGTTAATGTGAACATTATTGGTAACTTTTCCTTATATACGGACCGGATATGCATCAGAAAGAATAAAGGAACCTTTGATTTCAATATCACAGTAATTTAGGGTTAAAGCAAGTAAATAACGGTGTGATTGATATAAGTAATTTCACACAAAGATTAAGTAGGAAAGTTAATGGCAATTTTCAGATATTTAACAGATATTGTTTTTAAATGGAATTATTTAGAGATTTCAAGCGCCAGTGGGACTTTTTCTAAAGTCAACTAGTAGTCATTTAATCAAGAAATTAAGTTTTACACAGCCATAAACTCATACTATTAACATACATATAGCAGATATGAAGCAAAAAAGACAGACTTAATTTACAGAATTTTGATTTGAAGAGAGGATTTTATTATTCTTTCAGCTGCGGGCGCATATAACAGAAAAGAATTACAACCCGTGTCATGGAACACTTGCTCTCTTTCTCGCTATTGTTCTAGCGAGTTAATTCTCCTTTGTCACACATTCAAAAACACGGCGACTGATTACCCGTGCGTACTCTACCGAACCTACCAACTTCTATAAGCTTTCGCTGCGCTTTTAGATAACTCTTTTGTCGTATGTAGTAAATGCTTCGTTGTGGTTGACAAATTGCAAATGAAGTCGTGGCACACAACGTATCTACCCATCCATCCATAACCTGTGTAATGAGGACAATATAATACTTGTTCTCCATCATGTAGCAAACTCTATCCTGCTAATGAAGCAGGGCAGAGGAGCAAGTTTATTTTTATGATTGAATATCGTTAGAGAGTACTACGAGTAGGTGTATATGAAAAGACCTTCGAGCGCTTCGGATTTCCATATTCACCTCTGGGGAGGTAAGGTGATATTCCGACGTTTAACCTTTGACACGGATGGCTTACGCTTCACATATTCTCTTCTTTTAAGGGTGGTGATGATGTCATACACAGATGGTAATTAACGACCAGAGCTTAAGCCTATTCGTATTCACCTCAGTTTGCTACTTTAGGAAATTACATATTTCTGTCATATAGGTACAGCGTCAACAAGCGAACATCTTGCTAACTTACATATGACGAATTTCATCTTACATCTTATGAATACAAACAAAGAATATTTTATCATAAGAAGAATTTGGAGACAAATAGAAATATAAGTTAATCCTGTTGTAGAGCATACATTTAAAAAGAAGTTTCAACGGATGAGGTATTTTAAGATTTCCCATTCATTTTAGGATGTTAATAATATGATCACGCCGCAATTGCCTCTTAATGTAGAGAAGAAAACGAGAAATTTGTGAACTAAGCCTAGAAAATGTGAACAAAGTTTTCAAGAGAATAACATTTTGTCTTTAGCTTTCTTGTTTAGTTTGCCTGGAACAAGTTGATATCCTTCTCTCTTACCATTATTCATTCTTGATAGGACTGTTATGAGTTTAAGCAAATTGGCTTCTTTCTATACTAATCAAAGTAAAACAGCTTTTATATTATTTTTTACTATTTGTTTACTAATATCACTATCGAGAGTAATAAATGCAGGCATTTGCTATAAACATGCATACATTAGAACATGAGCATAAGTATGTACGCGTTTCTTCGAAGAGAAGCCAAACTTCAGGGAAGCTGTTTATTGAAAATCAAACAAACGCTTTGGATTTTACGAAAACCTTCTAATTATACGGTTCGTTTCGTTAGAGCAGGCTGTAGAACAACACGGACAAAAACTGAAGGCCGAGTTTTGACTACGACGCAAAGCATGCGTACCTTGGAAAAGAGGAAATTACACAAAATTAATTAAACAATCGCAAACTTTAAGATTTCTCAATCTACAACTTCATGGCAAATAGTCAAAGCTACCGCTTACATGTGCACGGGCACATCTCATTAAAATGCATAGATGGAACGGGCGGTCCTGGAAAGATTTGTCAAAATTATCAGTACACTTTGATCGCAGACAATTTCACATGGCGGTGGTGTTCCGGAGGTATAATGAAAAGTTCAGTATTCCAAACCACAATCCATTCCTTTTAATGATGATAAAACAACGCACGAACCACAACATGTACAGAGTTTATCTACTCTCATGACGGTGAAAAATTGTACATAAACGATTTAATACATACATCTTTCTTTCCATGAACCAAATTGTATTCATACCTAAACACAAGTATTTCTATTTCTTCTCTGAAAACACTTCAGTTTTCTGAATTTTGCACCCAATTCTAAATCATACTCCGAACGTCCTTTGTAACGACAGGCCACGAGCAATATTTCCTATCCAGCTTGCCATTTTAACTGGAAACTCTTGGCTGTATAATACATATCTTTTTCGTGTTTATTCATTCATGAGAAATATTATGCAAATCAGAAGTTAGACAAATTATAAATCAACTTTTCAGCTTGCCCAGCCAACAATTAATCTAATTAGGAAGGCTCTCTCTCGTACTTGTCTCGTTAGTAGCCTTGTTACTCTCATAGAGTTTGCCTCTGAATATGAGTTTGGAAATTGTGACTTTTCTGCTTATTAGCTTGAACTTGAATAAGCAGTATGTGGTCCGTCCAGATAACGTTATACCTATGTACTTTCAACTTGGTTATATTATACCTACTCTATACTGGTGGACACCCAGAATCTTGAATTTTACTACGTAGTACATATTTCAGCTAGATAATCGGAAAATAATGGAAATAAAGCTGAAAGTTTGGCCGTTTAGTTGGAGAACCAGCTAAAACCTCCAAGACATCACCTCGACTTCCAACTCATATAACCGTATATAAAATAGTATACGTAATACGGTATGCCAGAAACTTTCCCAGTTTTATTTCAGGGTTTTTGTGAATGCATGTACACATTATGTACTTTGTACATACATACGAGCATCAAATCAAAACCAAAAGTAGGAAATACAGAAAAAGTAAAGTAAACTACATCATCATGAAATGGACGCACGCATTGCGGTGAAACATGCATAAAGCATGCCAAAAAGTATGTTCTTCATCTTCATTCTACTCCCTTTTTACTCTTTCAAATGCCTCTCGCTAAGAGTCTTTGGCTTGATGTGAGGAAAAATGTCACGTTGTCCACACTTCCCATTCCGCGAACAGAAAAGCGGAGAGCTACAAAAAATATACGAGCTCTCTCTGCGTCTACTTTCACCATTTCACTTCAAGTGGCAATACTAGGCTGAAACTGAAAAGCACAGTTATGTATGATATGTGTGTGCAAAGAGGAAAAGTATAAATTTGTATAGTGTATCTTAACATATACGTCGCTCTCGACTCTCTGGCTGACAATACGAGACGATGATGATATGATAAGAGTTCCTGCTGAGGTTTTTACAAGTAAAATTTTGGAATTATTATTCTTTCGCCTTGCCTTACTTTCTTTGAGTGCTTTTTATATACATAGAAGCTGTCTCTGTGAGTAGTGTACATGTTATGTATGTCTGCATACCTACGTAAGTTGAATGGCTTCTTTGAAAGCCACATGGGATGAGAGTGTAGGAGTCAGCGGATAAAAGTGCTATTTCGTTTTTAATCATTTACCGCCCGCCTGTAAAAAAAATCTCATCTTGTAGCTATGCTCCTTGTAATATGTATCATCATGTGAAAATAACACGGAGGCTCCTATCCTAATGGGTCTTCTGGCGGTGGTGTGATGACTCACAGCATGGGGTCAACCAAGCCTCTAGTGGCAAAATCACATTTTGACATTTTCCCTATTATCTGTACCCACGCGTGTACATGTTATGAAACTGATACTCTAATACATACGTAACTCTGTACTTCTGTCCATTTGTAAAGAGAAAAATTCTGCGAGCACTCAGACCCTTCACTCCGAAAGGTATCTTATTAGCGTGGGATCTATGATACAAAAAACATCGTGCTGTACCATCTCTGAAGCATTCATTAATTACACAGGTTATTATGTTTCCAGTGAAAAATCTTGCTTACGAGTAACACGTACTTGCCACTACTATAATAATGAGGAAGATAGTGATTAAAGTTCTATTACCAATTTTTGGTGTTGCTGGCAAAGCAAATTTTTTGCGCAGTATACATAGGTATATATCTGTTTTTTCATGTATGTAAGTTTTCCACAATGCAGAGAAAAAACTAATCAAATGTAGAACCTCGCTTGTAGCATGATTAATGTCTATAGCTGTCAACTAAAAATTCCTAGGGATTCTCTGGGTTTCCCATTCTTCCACTTTGACAATGTATGTGATGATTGATAGAGATATCAGTCAACTCATTCTCGGATTTCATGTTCGCAACTCTCAACTTCAGATTTTACACTAGACTCAACCCTCAATAAATTAATATCAGTACATCATCTATGGTACCAACAGCTTTTCTGGTAATTGTTGAAAATTCCCAGTTAAAACAATTTTAATTCGGTTCCCCACATGCAGTGGAGAAGAAACCAAAAGCTAAAAAGTAAATTAAATTAAACCGGCGTAGATTTCGAAATCAAATGTCTACAAATGTTGTTCAGAACTCATTAAAACCCGGCAGATGAATGTGAAGTAGGTGCGACAGGTCACGTCATACAACTAAAGAAACGTGAAAATAGGCGAATAAAAAAATGTACACCATAACGAAATACCTACGCCAACGTACACATTATTCCTCCGCTCACGACCAAAATACATAGGCTCAACTTTTCTCGCAAGAAGATTGTCAAGCTTCCAATGTCAATCTTCATTATTGCACATCCGTATTCTGGTGTTGGGTCGCACGCGAAGAAATAAAAGAAGTGTGCTGAATGACATATATTAGACGAGTAGCTTGGTTGAAATGCAATACAATGCGTAATATTGTATTCCCTCCTTTCTTTACCTTGTTATTCATTTTCTGTATTTTTCTTTCTTGTTTCGGAGTGTGTAGGCTTTTTAGTACTCTCTCCTGAATACGTCGTCTTTTGGTTGGGATTTCCTTAGATTTTGCATTGCAATATTATGCTTTACACGTAATAATATCACATTGCATTAAATGGCCTTTCAAAAGGCTAGCTGTGCTTTTCCTTCTAACTGAGCACCTTCTTTAAAGTTTCTTTAGCCAGTTTTCCTCATTCTCAACTTTCCACATTAAACTTGAATGAGTCTCATTCCTCCACACTCACCTGCATTTATGGACCAGAGGCATTGTAAAAGTTGGCGTACCTCAGATTAAGATGAAGTAACAAAGGGAGAATTATGACACGACAAGTCTTTTCAATTACCTTATTTAATCTGGAATTTAAGGAGAAAAATTATATGAACCGTGTAGGTAGAAATAAGCAGCATTGTCTTGCAATAAATGTTGTACAACGAGAGGAATGAGGTGACATATAAAAAACTTACAACCCACGCAAAATAAATGGGATATCATTTCATTAATTGACTTTTCCTGAACTCGTTTACAATAAACTGAAGAAGTGAATTTTGAAAGCATCGATACATATATTTAGCGTGGATCTTTCAATCTCCCTCTATTTCCTAAAGATCAAAACAAACAAGAAATGGTTGGTATTCAATTATACAATGTTTAAATTACATAGAGGCGGAAGCACTCTTGGAAAACGTAAAACACTATCTAGCAATAATACGTGGGTGCTTAGCTACATAAATGTTAAGCACTACGTTAATGAAGATGTGGCTCCAAGCATGCATCCCTACTTTCTCTTCCTCGTGGCAGTTTCATTTGAATCCTGGAGGAATTCTGCTGGTGGATTTAATTCTACATAGAAAGGTGTACACAGTCAAGTCTCCAAACCATTTAGGCTCCATGCATTGTGTACCAGACTAGACCAGTATTACAGTACATTGCTTGTACAGTTGCAAGAATCAATTTTCCTAGTACTGCCGGTGTGTAGTCTCAGTCTCATAGACTTGACTCCCAAATTCTAGAAATAAAGGACAAGAGATGAGCACTGCTACAAAAATCGTCTGGAATGGAATCTTCTAAGCATGTTGGTTTGGTTAATTCTAAGAATTCCTTTGAACTTCCAGTCAGCTAACCACTTTACATTCATGGAAAACGTGCAGTCCACCATTTTCCACAATATCACCACCGAGTTTTGTGTGCAAAAGAACATGATAACCAGCAATTCATTGTACTGCTATGAATGTACAAATGGGGAGATGCTTCCGTCAGCGCTTTTAATTTTACATGTTATTTAGTATGAAAAAGCGGTTTTCTGGCATGTTATTCATTCTTCTCCCTGCTTTTAAAGCATTCCCGTTTAAAAATTATGGCTTACTCACTTTGTATCATTGTCGTATCAGCATCTCGAGCAAACACGGAAAACCAAGAGTTTCTTTCTATCTACTCCACAGCCCAGGTTTCTTTGTTTTAGGATTTCGTAATTGTAAAATGACTTTAGAGTTTGTTAAACATTATCTACACATGCCGGCAGGACGTTGACGGTTTCCACTCGTTTCCACTTTCCAAAGCCCTTGAACCAAACTGTGTAGAAATCCTATTCGGGATAACATGCTAAAAGACAAAAAGGCTTAGCTTTTAGTCAAAATTTGCATGAAATCCGTAAAAAGCTCTGGGAATTAAGAGTCACAAGATTTCTATTTTTCGTTCCTGAGCATGCTTTAAAAGATATACAGCATATTTGAGCATATTACACGGTATGCCATAAGACTGTGACTACTCCACATTTAAATACAGTAAACTTTCATGTCCTGACTTGCCTTTCATTGCAAAACACTTTAAATCTTACAATCCATTATATTTTTCCGGAGAAAAGAAACAGGATTGTTGATGTAGGTGGATTGACGAGTCTCTCTCAAAAGTGCTCCAACTCAAAAAGAAAGAAGGGAAACATATATCTCAAGTACTTTATGCATGGCTAATGACTCCACACAGCTACCAAGTTGTCCTTATCACGCACGCAAATATTACAAATACTACATACACATACATAAAAATAACGGCATTGGTGCAAACATAAGGAAGAAGTTCGGAAGTTGTTAAAACTATCTCACGAGGAGCGTATATTCTTGATCATGATGATGTATATAAAAAACGCAACTGTGTCGTAATTAATGCCATATAACACGAGACGACGATGAGGGAGAAAGAATGAGCACGACGGTATTTGCCTTAAAGACTACTGGTTCTTTTCTGCACTGCACCAAAGCCACATTAAAATCGCAATAGAACACACTAGCTTTCAAGCATGTATTTTTATGCTTGTTTCCTCATTGACTCAACTGCTGCGTAATCACGAACATCGCGTTTTGTTGGACATAAAATACATGTGTACGAACATGTCTCTGGATTCTTGCATGTCTTGGGTGTATTTCACCAGTGAACATTAGCATTTTTCTTGTGTTCCCTTTTTACATCGTTGTAGTTTGTATGGACAATACTGGCAATACACTTTCAGGAAATAATGGCGATGATAAACACAACTGTGGCCTTTTCGTTCTCCTTTATGTGTTCTATAGTCTATAGCATGTATATAGGCAATAGGCATAATATGCGTATATAGGATGAAGCAACGATAAAAAAGAAGCATAGTTAACTACAATAGATTTTTAAAGGAAAAGGGAGTAAACTGGAGAACATTATGTGTTTCAACAATGACATTATTTACTTGGCTACTGGTACTACCAACAGAACAGACCAACCAACACCAACTGCACCAAAGCTATTCATTTCATCTGAAAACCAAGTCAATCCAGAGAGAGAGTAAATGCCTCACGCACTCCTCCACTAGAAAAGTAGGAAGTTCACAATAAGAAGAAAAAGGGAAACACGTGCACAAACGGGAGAAGCGAATTAAAGCCAAGTTACAGGAAGCAAATACCCATTATGCAGAAAGAGAGAGAAAAATGTATAAAAATGGCTTGTGTATATGTTAGCTTAAAAAATGTAAACTAAATAGCAGCATCACCTCCTACAAATTACATGGCTCAACACTTTTACTAACAGCTCGAGGGAATATTACTATCACGTCGTACATGAGCTTTTTTATTGTGTTCACACTTTGCCTCCAATTATAAAACTAAGAGAGAGAAACAGAGCATAGTCAATTTCTATCTCGGGGATTGAAGTTTTTTTTTCGTTTTCAGTTAAACCGTGTATATTATTCGTTTAAGCTATTGGCTGTGTGTGCAAGAACTCTCTGTTTCACAGTCATTGAGAGTTTTAAACTTTATTTTTTACAGAACGTTAGTTTTTATATGGGGAAGTAATAGGCTTTCTATGGGGAGCAATAATTATGAGGACGGAAGCAATAAAATGAATTTTGGCTAAAAAAAATATATAGATACATGTATGTTCAGATTTGGAAAGCAAATAAAAAAGAAATACTTATGCTAATTGCTGCGACGGTTTTTAAAAAGTAATTTAGTACAAAGCTTTAGAGTATACAGCTTAAAAACACTCCTGTGTTAGTTACAGACACGCTAAGATGTTATTTTATCTTGCAAAAATATTGGTTGTGAAGACACCATTGTTTGAAAGTAATGCTATGTACATACATATGAGGTCCAGGTCCTTGAATAAACAAAATTTCTTCTAGTTTCCAAAAAAGCACTTTTTAGTTCCTATTGTGTACTGTATAAGTACTACTATGTGGTTCTCGTTATCACTACCAGCATCAGTTGTATATACAGTCTTTTGCTTTTTTGTCATTTATACTATTTTATTTTTTGTCACAGTAAAAAACTGTGATATCATTTGATACAATGAACTTTACTGAAAAATGTTAGTTTTGTTTGCAACTTTAGTTTGCTTTTACATTATATATTTTCCTGTTTATTTGGTTCTCTTTGTTGGGAAAGGGTACAGTAAAACGATATTTGGGATGCTGCTGCTGTCATCACCAGTCAACAAAATGCCGTTGTACTCCATAATAAGCGTTTCTCACTAACGTTTCTTTTTTTATCATTCTGTGTGTACCAAGTACACATGACATATCTCTTTTCTTTCTTTTCAAAGAAAAAGTTTCGATTTTTTTGGATACTTAGATATATGTCTTATTCATATCGTAATGTTCTATATTATGTTAGCTGTTACCATTCTCCATCACTTATTTCCGCTACACCACAACCCTATATATAAGAGAGATATGAGAGGATAAGGAACGGAGTCATCATCTTGTCTCTAGTTTCTAGCTTCCAGTGGATGCGGTGTTGTAAGCATAGACCAAGGTTTCTTTTTCATTTTCATCATGTGTAGGTTTCCTACACATCATGCTGGAATGTTTTGAGACCTTATTTTTCTTTGTGTGACATGTGCACAGGAGTGAATCTCTATCTCATCGTTTCACACGTCCCTGATGATGTACCCGGTGCACTAGATGACATCATACAGCGTAACGAGATCATGTTACGGAGTCTACTTGGTGTAGCAAGTTGTCTCTTAGAGATCCATAAAGAGTTTCAAATCTATGCCAATATAAATATAATGTTTATATCTATATACACTGTGGGTGGTTATAATCGTAAAGAAAAGGAATGACGCAAAGGCACATCGCAATCATACAAAGAATTATCGCTCTGTTGGTTTCCAGTATTTTTCACTTTCATTTTATACTACGCTTGACATGTCAAGTCCATCCAAGTAAAGAAAAGCAGTGATGTAGGATTGAAAGTTTATAGTTCATCTAGTTTCCCAGTAAGTCTGTCTTGTTGGACTATCTTTATCCTCGG
>JAHZNG010000908.1:0-10360 GCA_027744375.1 Orchesellides sinensis
TAACCCTAGTCTCCAACTCGCCAGAATTCAGGCAGATGTTCAGATTGATGCGTAATGTTTATAATTTATATATTAACAGACATACATTTAGTTAAATGAAAAGTTTTCTTTTTCTATGAATAGGCTTTAGTGTAAACTTGTAGTTCATATTGCGTCGTGTGTCTATAAAATGTTACATATTCCCATCCTCTCATCACATTCAACACTTTTTAAGCTAAGCGATCATTAAATTTATTCAATGATTGAAACTGAATAAATGTATGAGAAATATTTTATTTTTGTCCCTGTTAAATGGATTCAGCTTCTTTAATGAGACAGACACTAGATAGGGGTACTCTACGTAAAACATGTCAAGCTACAGACAATACGGATGTTCTTCTCACATGTTTCAACATCATGCAAAAATGATTACAACTGGTTTTAAATAATAGGGTAAAAGGAAAGTTCTTATCAGACCGTTCATAATGGAATGCAGATAGTGCGTAACACCAAAAAACTACGTGGAGGTACTATAAAATCGTTGTCATTTTTGTTTAAAGAGGTTAAATGAAAAACCTACACCAAGCAAAAGGGAATTAAAACTTTGTAACATAACTAAACTTAATTAATTGCATAATTCCATAATTAATTAGTTTAAAAAAGGCATTTAACAATATTTAAATTCTATACTTGCTCCTTATACACATGCTGATAGCCGTTGACATTGAATTTTCGTGATCCTACCCTTGTCAAAATCTGTCGAATCTCAGGTTCTGGCTTATTAATTAAATCAGGCGCTGATTGGAAGGAGGCAGGAGCTAAAGGATGGTTATCTGTAGAGAGAATCCATGTGTCTGTAACTGGCACTTTATGACTCATTATCATCTGAACTTCCTTGCGGATGACCTGAACAGTTAGGAGACATGCATTTTACGGGATAATCTTGGTAGTGTAAGCCATAAAAGAAATTTGTATTTTAGAATAGTGACACTCATCCTGATGCTATTCATACCTGGCAAAAATTCAGTTGCTGCACCAACTGGAACGGTAAGGCCAGAAGATACAGCCAAATGGAATGATGTAGATGAACAGAATATGCCAATGGGATTGGTGTCCTCAGAATCCTTTCAAATCCCGTCAAGCACTCCACCAAGTTATTTAGAGCTGAATTACATAATAAGGCAAGAATTTATAGAAGCAACAAAAATACATTACTATATTCATGGCCTATTCATATTGACATTTACATTTGTATAATCACATTAAAAATTCAATAAATCTGCGTTTATAATTTTTAGCCTTGAAATCGACAAAAAATCAGAGCCGCAGGTCATTTGTACATACATAATAGGTTAAAAATGTTGAACAAATACTTAGGCACTGGTTTTTTGTATTTTATAAAAAGATATTCGTTTTTGTGTAGAGTATGACCATGAAATGGCCGGTGGCCATGTTTCCCATGCCATTGACCACTCTAAGCAATGAACCGGATAGTTGCGGATACGCAAAATAATATCAAGCATGAAATAATGATTACCTAAAGCGAATTGCTATCATACCTTGATTCATGATCAACATCGTTGATGGATCACATAACTCGCGAGCTTTAACTTGATAGATGTATGACGCGATGTAATAGGAGATCTCGATGGGAATGTTGGTAGGTGCGCTGAAATTAGGTCACGCATTAAAAAATTGCAAACATAAATATTTTTTCATTTGATCAAAATTCGTAAGTTTAGAAAATAGATAATGAAATTTACACAAAATCATGACATGTGTAGGAGTTTTGTCGCCGGATGCCTGCTGACAATGGATCTTCAATTAATGATAGCGGTGCATTAAGTGGTTTTGGAGGAACAACAGCAGCTTTTCTCCGTACGGATCCCGCGGAAGCAGGAAGATTTCCTCTGTTGCTTCTTGTTGATGACGTCCTATGGACGGAGGCTTTCAGTACATCTGGCTTATGTGGACGACCTCCAACAGGTCTTATGATCATTGGTTCCGAGATAACTTGCAACACTGCTGGAGTCTGACTGTCCAGCGGTGACACGGAACTCGGTGTCTTAAATTTGGGAATGTGGCTTATTAAGTCTCGGAGGTCTTCCGAGTCATAAGAATACTCTTCTCTCAGGTAGTTTTTCGTAGATATTGCAAATGCGACAAGTAAATTGAGAACTGATGTTTTTTCTATAATCTCTTTTGATGTGCCGGACTCTTTCACTCCGACCCATATGCAACGTGTAAGTGTACCTATTTATAAGGAGAAAAATATGTTAAGCTATGGAACATAACGTGAAGATCTTCGGAATAACTGCCGTCCAAGTGTTTTTACTTAGCATTTCATATTGATACATGTTTACATATGCAAATCCCTAGGATGTTGGGATCCCTAGGCTAATGGCGACTTAGCCTTAAAATTGAAAACCAAGGGCGTAAATAAAAAAGAAAAGCTAAAAAATCAATTTGTACTAAATCATATAAAGACAGCTTCATAAATTGATCAAAACGGGTTTACACAGTTGACAGGACTGATGGTACGTAGGTACATTTTTGCTTTACACATGAATACTAAAATACATAACTTATCATTTTACGCCCCTTTTGAAACACTGGATATTTTTCAAGCAGTCTACATGTTAAATCGAAATTTTCATGAACACAAAAAGGTAATGACAAACCTTTTTGCATGCATGTTTCATACATTAAAATCATGCACAAATTGATAAGAACTTACGTATTGACTGCACCATGTTTGACCAAAGCCTTCTGCCTTCCCAATAACTGTTTATATAAAACAAAAAACATAAATCAGTCTTATTATTTTTAATTGTACCCTAAATTACTGTTTCGATACTAATAGTAAAGGGTAGAATAAATTTATAACTCGTATGCTGGCCTATCTGTCTTACGGTTTTACTATTTACCAACATAAATAAATATTTAAAGGCATCTTTACTCAAATATAACTTTAATAGTAAAACTGAAAAATTTGAGGTCATCTACCTTCCTTTGTATCAATTTATTTGCAACAAAACATTTTTGATTATACTCCATGTACAATAATAGGTTAAAAAAGGATTTTCCCATCGTATACATATCTCCCTTCTTTGCATAAAGAATGAAAGTGAGTTAATGAGAAGTTATGAAATAAAGGGACTTTGATTTCGAAGTTGATTAAACTTTGGAAAAAAGCTCTATATAGGTGTACTATATAAATTACCGAAGAAAAGCGAATAAAAGCATATTGTTTTACCGGTCATATGCAGTATTTGTTCTGAAAACGAGTAGCAGTCCAATAACAATCCCAAGAACGTGTGTCATCGTCAACTGGAAGTCCATGTGCATTCCAGGTACATACATATGAATGCATGTGATAGCAGTCGCAAATAGAACATGAAGAAGAACCTGGGACCAGATCCTAAGGATCACTGTTCCTTTCAGGCGGAACATAAGGGGTGGCTTAAAGTCACAGTATTTACTGCGTATCCAGTCTGCTGTCGACATAAATGCGGTTCTTCTTGAAGCAGCCATGAAACTAGGGTCCAGTACCTCCGTCGACTGCGACGTAGGTTCTCTGCCAGAAGTTGTATTATTATTTCCAGACATTATGGTTGTTCGGTTATTTTTTCCCCTACCAGCTTAAAATTTTTCTATTCAGACTTATAAAAAACTAAAATAACCCAAGGCTACTTGTAAATTAAAATAAATACGTGCACCATTAATCTATCTATCGTCCTTGCAGGAGGAGACTCCTTTGTTGTTATTATATCTCTTTAACTTCAACATTTGCACTTGTTACCCATTCGTAGAACAAACTAAAAGGTTCTTGAGAGATGTGCGAAAATGCATACAACACGTATCCGTGATTTCATACAAACACACCCGTACTTTGAATACAACGCTTACATACCACATAAGTATTATCAAACAAAGGTTTTCCTTCCCGTTTTGTAGGTAACAAATCAAAGTGTGAGACAGTACAAATGGAAAAACAGCTATAGCTACTTTACATACAAAGCAAACATAATAATATAGGTGGACTGCGATATATGTAACATTTAATACAAAGAGATTTTAAAAGACAAGCCGAATCGACATTAACAAAAAACCGAAATAAAAGATTAAAGGAGTAAACACTATTTAAATATAAAATCTAAGAAAATGCTGGTATTTTATATTGTATTTAGAGCGATAATGCTACATAGTATGTTCTGCTTTGTTACACAACCTTATATACACCAATATACAGCTTGGTTAATGTAAGCATATATATCTTACTACTATAAAACAATTGCTCTCATGCCACTTGCTTCTTCGCGCACAACTGCCAAAATACTTTCCGAATTGCTCAACTGAAGAAGAAACAAGACATTTCCAATATCCTTCACACTGACTCACTCATGCTCATGATAACACATAAAAAAGTCAGTCCGTCCGTTTTTTGAAAACGTACGTATAATATAAGGACATGAGCTTGATGTGCTCCGATTTTTACGAGATGGGCTGGCTAACGTGAGAACAAAATCAACGCGTCAAGTCCAAGTCAACTCGAGAAGACTAAGAAGATCGTGTAATTTACAGAGGAACAACAGCATCACCCAGCTACTACTACTGGGGATTTTATTGGCACGAAACAAATAGGAAAACCTGTGTTTCCCAAAGTTTGTATCTTCATCAATCCTATTATCATGATAGTGACGACCCGTCAGTAGTAGTACCAAGTCCTTACTACAAATAATCTCCTGAACAGTTGAATCACACGGTTAACGCAACGTAACGAATAAATGTTTGTGTGAAGTGAATGCAACGTTTTTAGAAATGTTTGATGAAACAGAGAGAGAGAGATTTAAGTTGGTTAAGCACTAGAGAATTTATTGTAAGGGTAATGGATAAAGGGTGTTGCTGTTTGGATGATGCGGCTTGTGGCGATGCCGCTGATGCTATAAATGATCATGATTGGGATCACCATGTGAAGTTCTTGTGTGTGTTATTGGACGTAAATGTAAAGGCTTATTCTTTTTTGGAGATGGAGATGATACTCATATCATGATGTTCTATAGGGTACTCATACGTATTTTGTTCATCCTGTCACCTTAACACCTACCTCCTTATCGACCTACTAGCCTACACTCTATACTATAGTTTACTAAAACCACACCAAAACTAAATATATGTTCTTTATAGTAAACTGTTTTTCACTCATTAACGACAAGGGATCATCAACAACACAAAATAATCATATTTATACTGGCAACTAAGAAACACAGCATCAATCAAGATGATGAGATGTGTGTAGTAATAATAAATGAGCACGCTCGTGTCGCGAAGAGTATGGAGCATGAAGATGCTCCGAATGATGACACCGACTCTAAAATTGGAGATGAAGTAGCTGACTTCGTACGTGATTCGTTACCGATGCACTGCGTACCTTCTGCAACACATATCTTTTCATCTCCATGCATTTATTTGTTGTTCAGTTTTTTAATCGTAGTATGCAAATGGCAAGACGAGAATGACAAATTCAGAGGTGAAAAAACAACTCTTTTGCAGTGGGATGTGGTCAAAGTGAGGAATAAAGAATTTGAATTGCTCTTGTACCTCATCCATCTACTTCCTCTCATCAAATTAATGAGGTTTTCGTTATCTAAAAACAGCAGCAGAATACCGAAGTGGCAAATGGTAAAGAGATTTTTTGTTAAATTGATGCTGTCTTTTATTGTAGCATCCAAATCCAATACACGCCTAGCAAGAGGATGTATATTGTCTTTTTCAGTGAGTTTGTTGTGCATTTGTAGTATTAGTAGTCCCAGTCCCTCAAGGATCAACAAGAGATTGAAAGGAACTCAAAAGTTTGTTATCTACGGATGTGGTATCCGATGCAATGCTGCTATTAAAAATGAGCTGCTTCACAGAGTCTCGACTGCCAACTTCACATACGACCTTCTCATTCGCAAAGACTCATTATATTTTTTGTTGGGATATCTAAGCGCAGAAATGCACTTTATTGCCAACGAAGATTGTTCCCACAAATTAATTGTTTCTGTCCTAAGTACGTTTAAAGACTTTTTTAAAACTATGCTTTATAGATTCTGAACATCAAACTTGGTCAAGGGCACTTTTCAAATAAAATTTAACTCAAACTTTGATAATATAATTAATTGCGCATGAAATGTTCATCGTAATATAAGAGAATTCTCGGGAAGACATATTCTTTCATATCTGAATTTTATGTCACTGCACTGGGTTAGTTTTTAAGTATTATACTTGCAAAAATTATCTATTTATTCAAATTCAGTAGATGACAGCTTCCAAAAGTTTTCTTCGTTAACCTTGATATTAATATTCCAGGTACAAAAATTGACTTAGGTATCTTAAAACAAGCTTGACCGCTTTCTAGCCTTCTGACGGGTTGTTACAGGTTTTAGTAGCACAAAAAACTTGTTTCAACAATTCCACTAAGAATTTTTAGGCGATTAACTTTAATTGTACAATACAGAAGCAAGCATTTCGGTTCCAAGAAAGGAGCATTTTACATTTTACATTCTTGGTTCTTAAAAAAATTGACACTTGATGAATGCAAAGTTAGTAAATTACTCAAATAAGATCGTTTTCATTGCATTTGCAGACCACAAATTCACCTATAGCTTTCACATAAAATGTTACGATTGGGGAATACTGCGAATCCAATCCGCTGCTCGTGCTTTGTGCTTCTCTCTATTCTATAACTGCCAGAAATTACTTTGACACACTAATTAATTGAAACAAAAAACGCACCAACGCCCATCATTACACGTCAAACTAAGCTAATTAAGACACGTATCACAATTTTCTCGGTGTTTTCGGGCAGGATCAGTAAAAACCGATACCAAGTTTTTTCCTGGCCGGAATACCGGATGTCGGGGTAAAATTCCTTTGTTTTTATGAGGAAGAACAAAATGTCTTTGATCCGTAGGTGTAGGCAACTTGTTCACAAATGTTGTTGCTCTCACTTTATTAATTCAATTTATGTTATATGATGTTGATAATGAGAAAGCCATGAAATTCTGAAGTTTGTTCAAGAGCAAAACACCTATTCTTAAGAGGTACGATTATCCATTACAACAGAAATCTGTTGAATATAGTATTCAAGCAGGCTTTATACTTTGTATGAAAGTTAAAATATATCTGGTTATTTATTATGATGAGGATGCCACCGATGATGAATGAATTTTACTGGAACAGGCACCGAGTAGCATTTCTAGATTTCTACCTATGATGATTGCAGTACACAGATAATAACCTTTAGCTTCGCGTTGTTACACCTTGAAACTTCAACTAACCATCATGTACTTATTTAACAATAACTGAAATTGCTATTGGTAAAAGTATTAAGGTGAGTGAATGCGCAATTGAGAAGAGAGAGCAATTGCACATAGGTAGGTAATAATATTATACATTGTAATGGTTTGTAGGTTATTTGTTCTTTCATATTACTTTTTTGGTAATACTAAAGCTTGGAAAAGAAAAATCAAGATCAGAATTGTAATGTTCGTTTCTTTCAAATGGATGTAATCTTTTATGTGTTGGGATTTATGTATATATTTGTGCTCGTGTTGATGTAAATACTGCTACGTGAAGTTAATATAACGGAAAAGTGCATTCGGAGAATTTTGGTAGTACAAAATTACAAAAGTGTAGCGTAGCGTTCTATGAATAGGTACAAGGGAATAGTCGCAGGTCGACCAAAAGACTATTTATAAAGGGGAAAACTGAAGATGCATTGGAGATTGAATACGTGCTCCGTGTATAAAACTTGTCTTTTCACTATCATCAAGAGTAATCCAACGTCTTATTTATTTATTTATGTGAATGGAAGGATGGGACTTTTAACAGACTGAAACAACACTGATCTGATCCTGGCATGACTTTGGCATCAACACATATGGAATCATCATCTGCATTCTGCATGCCCTCCTCTCTCTCACTCTACCTCCTCTTCGTCTTCCTCTTGACTTGATGTGATTCAATTGATACATAGAGAAAAAGTGTGCAGTTTGTGTAAAAGACAATGATTTTTGCAAACTTTTTTTTACCAAGAAAATCGTAATGTATAAAACCAACTATGCATAGGTATACCATTATATACCGACCCCCATAATCTGATATAAATATAGTGCGAAAAAGCATGAGGATAGCTCACGCAGATTTTGGACTTGAAAGAGAGACCAAGCATTTCTTTTCGTACTTTCTTTCCTTTTTTCAAACGGTTTAATAGAATCTCCCTACATTCTATGTTCTCTCTGTGCCTTTCCTCTGGCTAAAATTTAAGAACAAAGTATCATATCAAAACACCTGAAATCTTATGCATTAGACCAGTCACACACATTTTAACATGCATCACATAGCAAAGTAAGCCACATGCATGCAAGACCAAGCATTTCTTTTCGTACTTTCTTTCCTTCTTTCAAACGGTTTAATAGAATCTCCCTACATTCTATGTTCTCTCTGTGCCTTTCCTTTGGCTAAAATGTAAGAACAAAGTATCATATCAAAACACCTGAAATCTTATGCATTAGACCAGTCACACACATTTTAACATGCATCACATAGCAAAGTAAGCCACATGCATGCAAATTGTCGCTTAAACTGCCAACACAGCTATCGCTTCACCAAGTTCCAAGCAAGCAGAGCGGAATAATCTAACATTAAAACGAACAGCATAATAAAAGAAAAAAAATTCTATAGGTTCAATGTGTCGGAAGAATCAGAATATTTTCTTAAGATTAGATTTGCGATGTGATCCGATATGTATAATAGGTTAAGTTTTATATGTGGGCTTCCTCGTATTAATGTGCTCCTCTTATTAAAGGCTATAAATTTACATTACTGTTGTGCAGACGCTTGCTAAATTTCATGGTTTAGTGAAGGTCTCGAACTCTCCCTTGAAATTTTTTGTCACCATCTTTTAAAATATGATACTATACTGTTTGGCTATTCACTAGTTTGGCTAGATTATGTGTATATGTACAATTGCTGTTGTGCAGACGCTTGCTAAATTTCATGGTTTAGTGAAGGTCTCGAACTCTCCCTTGAAATTTTTTGTCACCATCTTTTAAAATATGATACTATACTGTTTGGCTATTCACTCGTTTGGCTAGATTATGTGTATATGTACTCTAACGAACAATTTTCAAATCTACGACAACGTGCATCTCATGTGTTTTAAAAATTGATGATGTCGACGATAAAATAACAATTTTTTTTTATAAACGTTTATCCTTATCCGTTTATCTTGTGATTTTTTATAGGTTCTCAGATTTTATTTTTGCCTACCCTACCTATTACAACTTAAGAAGCTTATAGCTGGGCTATTTTAGCCAACAGGTAAAGCAATTAAAGAATATTCAGCTTCATCTCGTTGGACTTATTTATATACATGCATACATAATACATAAAAATTACTGCTATATGCTCTCATTCATGAGAACTGCTTCATTTAACTAATAAAATAGTTCTACCTCTGACACGGTAGTAAAAGTTAAAAATGTACATTAAATGTACATGACAGTTCAAAACATGTTCTCAAAATTTGACTACATCACCAATGGATTACAAAAGGACAAAGTAATGGCTAAAAAAGCCCTTCGCTTGTAGTATGGCTCCTCGTAACAAACCCAATAAAGATATTTACAGCATTCATTTCATAGATGAAAACGTGTGTAGCTGATTGATCAACTGTTGAATAAGACGTTTTGTTTTACCAGGCAGTATTGCTACTTCCTCTCATTTTGATAAAAGTTTTAGGTATATCGTGTTTTTGGCAAAACCAAGGATATTTAATTCCACATGCTTAATCGGTCAAAATACTTACGTGGTAGGTTTTATTTAAGACAAATCAATATAATATAATATTGAGATGGCCATATTTTTTCTTTTGTGACTAATCACGAATTCATCATGTTGTTCCAGTAACTTTAAGCATCGTTATATCACAATACTAATGATCCCTACATCATAACGCGAGTTACAAACTTTAGCTTACCCATGACAGGAAAAATATCAAGGTAAACGTTTACATTTGAAGGACTGAATGGGTTTCTCTTGCATTAATTACACGAGTGCGGATTGATTTGAAATGAATGGCGAAATGCATTTTTTGTTAGCACAAATAAAACGAATGCTGTTTTTCTTTTGTTATGTAAAACCAATTGAAATTGTTATTTAAACCTCATTGGTATTATTTTTATTGCTGGCACACTCATCTCTTAGCAGATACAATGGAGCTTCTTTTTGAAGCTATACCTTTGATGGCATAACCAATCAATAATTTCAATGAAGCTTTTTAGAATTATCATGAAAACCTCTGGGTGCTAAGAGTTTAAATCTTTGAGTGGTTTTG